>JAXIVD010000438.1:12500-37500 GCA_036785275.1 Cancer borealis
ATTTAAAACAATGTTCTGATTCATTTTATTAGTAAAAATGGTGGTGTTCGGAACACCCCCTATAGTGGGGGTGATCCGAACAGTCGTATCCCTTTGGAAAAACTTTGATTGTGAACCGTGTATATTCCTTACAGTTTAAAAAAAAAAAATCACCAAGATAGCCCTGTACCAGAGGTATATTTTCCTACCAACATTTTTCCCTTAGTAGTTCGGATTACCCCCACCTCACGACCTAGGGTTCAGAAGTTTTTGAATTTCTCAACATATGACCTCGAGCTCTTTCATTTTCAATCTTGATTTTCAGCAATCTTGGCTTTGCATTTGATCTTTGTTGAGGTCTTGGTCCAAGTCTCACTGCCTGTACTATATTTACTCTGTCTACTTCCAAAAATTGACTTGCAATGTTTTGCACGGTCTGGATAAGCTGTGTTCTTTAGTAACTGTTACCATGCCAAAAAGGAACAACTAATAAATGACTCACTAAGGAAGAATATGATCCAGTTTGTAAAGATTTATCAAGACTGGAACTTAGTTTTGTGATCTAATAAAAAAACTTTTTTGTGTTCCATCAGAATTTCATCCCCCATCCCGTGACCTTCCCCCTTCCACTCCCCTCCACCCTTCCCTTCACTCCCCTGCACTCTTCCCTCCACTCCCCTGCACTCTTTCCTCCCACTCCCCTACACCCTTGCCCTCCACTCCCCTGCACCCTTACCCTACACCTCCCTCATCTGCTCTCCCTTTTCTTCATTCTTTTCCTCCCACCTTCAGCTATATCTACCACAAAATCTCTTGATTATTCTTTGCCTCCTGGATTCATCTTCTATCCATGTTCTTCCATGTCAGATACACCAACTTTCATCTTACGATCCCTTTCTCTTGAACACATTTCTATTCATATCAATTATACTCCTGTTTTTACTAATGGTTCAAAACCCCACTATGGTTCTGGTTTTGCCATTCTTTCACAAACCCACATCCTCCATTCGACCTGACCATTTCACTATAACCTAATTGTTTTCATTCCTTCCCTATACTTTGCTTTGCCGTTATCTCTTTGCTCTTTTATGTCTAACACTTACTGTATTCACATTAACTCACTCACCTTTTGTGTGACTGATATGACACCTAATAAAGTGTACAGGTGCCCACGCTCTCACCCTAATGACTCTTGCTACAATAAAAAAAAACACTAAATACCCTTAGAGTTTGCTTGTTAGGGGTTCCTTAACGTTCCATGGGTTTGATGATCTTGTTGTGTCAAAACATTATTGTCACCTAATAATTATTGTATTTGGAAATGTTTAGGTATCATCTTGAACCCTATTTATTTCTCCAATAGATAACTTATGGGCAGTAATGAAGGCCATCTTACCTCCACACTCCTCAAGCTGAAAGTAGAGCAGTGAATGAGAAATTAGTGAAGCATGTGTTGGATGATGGGCAGTGAGAGGAATGTTTGAAAGGTTACTATGTTGTGTTGGGTAAGATAAAGATAAAAGGGAGATGGAAGTATGGCAGGAAAAATGGCAAGGGAAAGGTGAGTAAGGTGTTAGCTAGTGTAAGGATGGATAGGAAAGAGGTTAGAGAGGAGTACGAAAGGAAGGTGTGTGAGAAACTAAGAGAAGCTAGGATGACAGAGGAAGAAGGAGCAAATGTTGGTGAAGTAATTAGGGTGTTCAGAGGAAGGTAAATGCATGGTGGACAGATGAGATAAAGGAGGTTATAGGAAGGAAGAGGAGAGCATATAAGAAAATGCTGCAAAGGAAATAAGAGTGAAGAGAACTGAGTACAAATTGTTGAATAAGAAGGTAAAGGAGTTGGTGAAAGAGAGCTAAAGGAAAGTGGATGAAAAGAATTTGGTTTAAGGGTGAGTGAAAAGTTTAATGAAAATATAAAGTTGTTTTAGATGGAAGTTAAGAGAGAGAGTTGGGGTACGGGATGTGAATGTGAGACTTAAGGGAGACGATGGAGTTGATGTAAGTGGTAAATAGGAGGTGAAAGTAGTATGAAAGTGTCACTGAATATTTATTGAATGAAAAGACAGAAAGGAACGCAATAGTGTCAAGCATGGGTGTGTGTGCAGAAAGGAATTTGATAGAAGAGAAGTAAAGAAGGCAATTGACAAACTTAAGTGTAGTAATGGATGGAATAACTGTAAAAAAAAAATTAATATTGAGAAACAGTTGTGGAATGGATGTGTCTGATATTTGACCTTGTATAGAGACACAGAAAAATACCAGATGAGTGGAAGGGAATTATTGTGGTGTTGCATAAAGATAAAGGTTGTAAAGATGAGTGTGTGTGGCAAGTGAGGTCAGGTTACCAGGTGTTCAGGGAGAGATTAGGCCGTTGTCTAGTGAGGCGTTGGCTGCAGTCTGGTGAACATGAGGCTATGAGGCATGAGGAGATGAAATTTTAAGGTTAGGTAATTATAAAGGGATAAGTTTGCTTACTGTGTCTGAAAAAGTGTGGGAGACTCTTGACGGAGTTACTGGTGGAAGTTACTGAAGGGAAGGTCAGCGAGGAGCAGGAAGGATTTAGGAAAAGAAAAGATTGTGTGGAGTAAATATTTGCAATTAAAATTATGGTAAAGGAGTACTTAAGGGAGGACTTAGAGGATGATGAAAAACTGTATGCAGCCTTCATGGACCTAGAAAAAGCATATGTTAGAGTTAAAAGGGAAGCTCTTTGGAATGTTCTGAAAATTTATGATGGAGGGCAGTTCAGATTAGCAAGTGTATGTTGATGTTTTAATATTTGTTGATGCCTTGTCACTGTTATGTCAACCTGGTATATAGACCATTAATTTTTAATATTTTATTGTGGTAGGATGCAACCTGCAGTCTGGTGAAGGCTGCAAGAATACTACAACTGAATGATGACCTGCGGGTTGTAAAAGATGACCAAAAGGGATCTGGGAAGTCTCTCCTATGGAAAGGTAGGATGCAAATGGGGAGGGAAGAGAGAGTGAGTTCATGCAAGTAAAGTAAGCACCACACATTAGAGGTCATATAGTGCTATGCTAAGCTAAAAGTCAGACAGCAGAGCAAGGAAATAATGGCATGATGAAGCATGGAAAGGAAAGAATGGCTAGTTACAGCGAAATCGTCAGATCAAATGGAGGATGCGAATTTGTCGAAGGAAGGAAATTAAATTATCTTAGAAGAAATGTGGTGATTCTGTAAGGAAATCATTAGGGCATTGGGAGGGTGGGGGAACAGGATAGATGAGCTATGTAAGGAAAAGGTGCAACTTGGGCAGCAGTGTAACAAGGGTAAAATAGATGAATGTGGTATAAGAGAAGAGGGTATTACAAGTCATACAAAAGGTTAGTGGGGAGTGTCATAAAATAAGAGTGAGTGAGGTTAGTGTGGCCAATACGTAGTAATCGTGTAAGTGCAGTCTCCCACTGTCTATTCTTTTTACATGACTCTGACTAAGGAGAGATGGATGGTTTAAACTACACTAAGTTTATTATTTGAGAGATAACACCAGAAGGATTGCCAACAGCTAAGTAGAAACAAACTAAAAGGAGGAAAATAATCACGTGTTTGGTACTTTGATGAAACGATGACCTCCTAACAAAGCATCAGAATAGGTCAGTGAGTTGAAATATTCATTACCAGTATTACCAGCATGGCTTGGAACTCAGCAGAAACAGACTCTTTATAGGAATAGAGGCGAAACAACCACTCTTGGGTTTCATGAACCAAAGGATGAATAGAAGGGAGGGAGAATTTTGAGAATCTGCAAAAACTATAAAGGATGAAGAAGGATACGAAAGAAACTTTCTTAAACTAAAATAAAAGTTGTTTATAGCGCAATCATAATGACATTAGATACACTTGGTAATTGGAACTGGAAATGTTGGGAATGGAAAGAAATGCCAAGACCAGAGCCATGGTGGGATTTAGAACCATTAGTAAAAACATGAGTGCAATTGGTATGAGTAGAAAAATGTTCAAGAAAAAGGGATCATAAGATGTAAGTTGATGTGTCAGAAGAATTAGAAAGAACAGAAGAGCGAATTGAAAGGAAAGGTATAAGCTATGGTGGAAAAGAATAGGTATGGAAGGGGTGAGTGGAAGAGGAAGGTGTGCATGCGAACAGGAAATGGTTGTGGTAATCGTGGATGGGAGGAGAAACTAGTAAGGCGAGATTATGCAATAGTAATGTTAGAAGTAGAGAATTGGTGGAGTCTGGCAAACCTCAAAGGGCAAGGAGCGTGTGACATCAGGAAGGTGACGGTGAGCCTGATTCTGCATAAAGGGTTTCATCTTGGGAAGAATGGAAGGCACCATGTGCCAGGAGTAATCTTAGGTGATGGACAGGGTCAAAGAAAAAAGGTGACTGAATAATCTGCCCAAAATAGGAAGCCATAGACCATGTAGCTCTGCTAGGGTTAACGAGAGAGCACTATCCCTCTCATCAAGAAGCTGCCGTAAGCCAGGATCAAACTAGCAACTTTTAGGCCACGAGCTGAGCGCTGCACCACAGAGCCATTCAGCCCCCACAGGGTCAACTAAACTTTAAAGAGAAGCAGAAGCTGAAGAATATTCATTACATCCATGTTCAAGAGTGGAAAGGACTAAGACAACTCATAGGTGAAAAAGTAAGTGTCTTGTCGACACCATCCCAAGACGCATGAAAAAGAGGTTGTAGCAAGAGGGCATTTACCTTAATGGATAAGATTTACTCATTCAAGGTAAATCTTTAATAAAAGGTTAGGCCAAGAAACTTGCCAAAGGATCGGGATTGTAAAGGAGTCTGATAAAGAGAGAGGGAAGTAGAGTTAGTGTGCGGGAATAGTTGAAGAAAATAGAATAGAATTTTGTTGTGCAAAAACAGAAACCATGATTAGTGGCCCAAGAGGAAGTTGCTGATATAGCAGATTGGATAAGGTATTGAAGTATTGAGGAAGAGGACCCAGAGGTTTAGATAGTAATATCTAAAAGGAATGACCAAACATTCGTTGGTAAAGAAAATACTGTATAGGTAATATAATTTGTACCTATTGGGTTATTGAGTGTATCGACACCGCTGTCATCCACTGTACCAAAGGTAGTATTGATTCTCACTTCTCATATACTTTCTATGCTGCCACCACGACACCACTTGGGCATCGACACTGTCACTACTACCACCACTATCTACTATTACTACTATTAGGTCCTTTCCCAGGGGCGGATGAGAGAAAAGAAAAGAAAAGAATAAAATAAATAAATGAACAGACTTTAATTAGTAATAACGAAGAAACACACTTGCTATATCCGTGGTGGTGCTCTTACACAACAACTTATCTTACCACCCACGACACTTTACACTGCACAAACAAAAAGAAACATACTCAACATATAAATACACATTAAAATATTACTAGCTAAACCCTACCTAATTACGTGAGGGGAACTGATGAAAAAGTAGCCAAAACACACTCACGGCAATAATGTTTGCGTGTCACCATCCTTTAGTGATGGGCGCTTTGTGAACGAGTCGGTTCATAGAGCCGGCTCTTCCAGATGAACGAGAAGAGCTGGATCTTTCTCGAGAGCCGTTTGGGATATTTTTGAGAGCCGTTAATTTTTTTTTTCTAGTTTTTCCATATTTTTGCAATTTTCTAACAAAATGCAAAAATTGCCGATTGTTAATAATTATAGGGTAAATTTATACTTTATGCCATTATGCCACATCTCTACCCCCCCCCCCATCCCCCCCAGCAAGCTTGGGGGAGCCTGAGGAATCGGGGGTTTTGGGGGGGAAGCATATGGGAGTGATATATGGCCTTTGAAAAATCTACGGGAATTTGCCTATATTTTGGGAAGTTTCCCCAGATTTAACCTAAATTACCCTAACCAATCCTAACCGGGGGGGCTGCACCCCCCCTGGACCCCCCCCTGTGACACTGTTTCAACCTAACCTAACCTAACCAATCCTAACCGGGAGGGCTGCGCCTCCCCTGGACCCCCCCTGTGACACTGTTTCAACCTAACCTAACCTAATCTAACCTAACCTAATTTTTGTTTGAATTGCAAATTTACCAAGTAAAATTTCAGAACTCACAATACCTTAATGAGAGCCTGAAGTTTTCTTGGGCAACTTTCGGTACCGGCCACAATACCACACACGCCTGTCAGATCTGAGTTTACATGGCGTGTGGCAGTGTGGACACTGAACACCTGTTGGTAGGACGCCGTGTTCCCTCAGGTACTCGTACACCAACTCGTTTTTGGAATGGAATTTGGCGATTATTTGCCAATAATCCCATTCACAACCTTGACAAGTAACGTGAACGGTAGTCATGATACAACTGAGGAGAAAAGTGTCTCCTGCCCTATCCTTCCAGGTGTGCCACGTCTACTAGTACATATAGCAAGCTGTGATTGGCGCAGCTGGTGCTGGCAATTGGTGGTGGCACGTCATTGGACAGAGGAAATATAGACAATATAATAATCATCTGTACCAACAGAACCCAATCCCATGCTTGAAACCAAAGCCCTTGCTAAAAACAATTGATAGTGTTTGTTTGTTTGTTTTTACTTAGAGATACAGTCCACCCACAGTCCAAAAATGTACCACATTCACGGACGTATTGCAGTGTTATTATTCATTTCCGACAGGTAGTGTAATCAGTGAAAATGTTGTAAATAGTAAGAGCAACAAGCTGAGGGTAGCCATAACCTTCGACTGTTTAATGGCATAAAGTATAGTAATACCAATTATAGTAATGATAATAATAATAATACTTACGAGAATTAAGCCTATTCATAGAAATTATATAGTAAAATAGTTCAGTTACCCCTTCAAGTTAACAAAGAAAACTGTATTTCCAAGTGCTTTGGCCTCTAGCAAAGAGGGGTAACTCAACACATAAAACACATATATATAAATAATTCAGAAAATATATGGTGTATATGGCAGGCCAATGATGTGGAATGTACACTATAATATTCCCTACAACATATCGGTAAATGAAGACAATCTGATAATATTAAGAGGTCAAATTAAATTATAGAACTCGTCTCAAAATAGTGTACATACCGTACAAATCAAGTTTATTTTTTTCCATAGTTAATTTTTTAACACAAAACTTATTTTCTCATTATAGCTCGAGAACCATAAGGTATACGTACAATGACTACGAATAGACAAAGAGTGAATAGGAATCCAACTTTCTGTTGCAACATTTAAAAATGAAATTACTCTTTATATAATGAAGGAATTTTTTTTTTTCATAACCTGTGAGTAAAATAAAAAAAATAACTACACTAGCTGATACGCCTTTTAAAATTATTCAAATGATTATAGGTGCATTTTTTCTGTCAAACTAATCGTTAAGGTTTTTTCCTTATAACTCGAAAACTATGAAATTGACGTAAAATGATTAGGAGTAATTAGGGAAGTTAAATGAAACAAGCTTTCTTTTCATTCTATTGAAAATGAAACTCAATGATAAATGACCATCGAAAAAAAAAATTTCTTAACTATTAGCGTTATTCTAAATCAGACTACACCAGCTGAAAGGCCTTTTGAAGGTAAGAAAATAACTATTTAACATAATTTTTGTCAAACTAGTATTTAACATTTCGTTTTGTAAAAACGAAAACTATGGAGTTTAAGTCAAAAAATCTGCGAATAATTAAAATAAGGAAATAAATATATATATTTTTTGGACCATCAGAACATGTAAACAGTATAAATAATGAAAACATTAAAAAAAAAAGGTTTTGGCGTAAAGTTAGATTAAATTACATGATTTGATAGAACTTTTAAAATTACATCAATTAGCATAAGTGCATTTTTTCTGTACGACTAATATTTACGCGATAAAAGACAAGTTAACTACGTTGATAATTTGAGGGGTGGTAGGGTACCCCACCACCCCTCAAACTCGCATTACATAACAGTCAACCGTCGCGCGCTCTCTCTCTCTCTCTCTCTCTCTCTCTCTCTCTCTCTCTCTCTCTCTCTCTCTCTCTCTCTCTCTCTCTCTCTCTCTGATATATAAATGTTAAATAAGAAAGAAAATAGATAGTATGTGTGTGTGTGTGTGTGTGTGTGTGTGTGTGTGTGTGTGTGTGTGTGTGTGTGTGTGTGACCGTGTGTGTGTGTGTGTGACCATGAACGAAAAATTGTCCGAGTCTCTCTCTCTCTCTCTCTCTCTCTCTCTCTCTCTCTCTCTCTCTCTCTCTCTCTCTCTCTCTCTCTCTCTCTCTCTCTCTCATATAGAAATGTTAAATAAGAAAGAAAATAGATAGTATGTTTGTGTGTGTGTGTGTGTGTATGTGTGACCGTGTGTGTGTATGTGTGTGTGTGTGTGTGTGTGTGTGTGTGTGTGTGTGTGTGTGTGTGTGTGTGTGTGTGTGTATGTGTGTGTGTGTGTGTGTGTGTGTGTGTGTGTGTGTGTGTGTGTGTGAACGAAAAATTCTCTCTCTCTCTCTCTCTCTCTCTCTCTCTCTCTCTCTCTCTCTCTCTCTCTCTCTCTCTCTCTCTCTCTCTCTCTCTCTCTCTGATAGATAAATATTAAATGAAAAAGAAAATAGATCATATGTGTGTGTGTGTGTGTGTGTGTGTGTGTGTGTGTGTGTGTGTGTGTGTGTGTGTGTGTGTGTGTGTGTGTGTGTGTGTGTGTGTGTCTGTCTGTCTGTCCGCCAAATAACAGGCGAGGCAAGTCCACATATGTGCCTCAGTAAGCCTACTGTCGCCAACGGTTAATGATAACAAAAAATATTTGGTTTAAATTAAACATTTTTTGAAAGCTTTTTCACCTTTCCTTAAATCAATAGGTATTGAAAGCTAACTAGCAAAGTTATCCTAAGAAATTTCTTCTAAATTATAAAGACTATAAACAGAATATGTGGAACTACTTAAAAAAAAAGTATTTGAGAGCTGAAAGAGCCGTTTGGGAGCCGGAAGAGCCGGCTCTTTTGAGTGAACGAGAACGAAAGACTCGGTTCTCGGAAAAGAGCCGGAACGCCCATCACTACCGTCCTTGTCGTCCACAACTACAGGCAAGGCTACCCAGGCAGTCTTCAGCACTCAGTCAGAAGCCTGACGAGAGAAGATAGTCGTGTGCTGATCCTCTCGGGAGCTGTCTGAAGCGGAGTCTAGAACACTAGTGACTGAGCTCCAGTCCAGACCTGTATATATACCGCTCACTTTCAGTGACGTCACGAGTTTTCCCATCATCCCCCTCATCTAGTTGTCCCTACTCTAACAATAACAAGGTGTTTAACGGTTGAACGAGTGTGAAGAATATGAGGATTTAACCTGTGATTCCGTAAAGGAATCACTGTAATGATAGTTGGACAGTCGCGCTCTGCACACGGCTTTCCTCTTTAAAAAAAAAAAATCTTCGTATTCTCACACTCGTAAGATCACGAAGGTTTACAATAGTCAACTTTCGACGAAACCGGTCTTCTTCCGTAACTTTGGGTGTCCACGTTTCCACACTCCTTTTCTCTCTTCCTTTACTCTCATCCGTCTTGGCAAGACTTCGGGTCAGACGTGACCCGACCTCCTGGTCGGAACCAGTGAAGCCAACTCCCAACCAGTCCTGGCAAACTGAGCAGGGTGATGATCCTCCACGGGGTTTCACCAAAGCCTTCATCCGTGGGGGGTGAACTTCCAGGTCCTTTCCCTGGGGCAGACTCCAGAGCCTCCAGGATTGCGGTGATCTCTGCTTCAGCTGCGGGACCAGTTTACCAGCTCGGCATCTCCTTGCCACTGCAAAAGGTTTTATAGGCAGTAACCAGGTTCCTTTAACCACCCAGGGGTCTACTTACTACCATCTCTCCCTCTCAACACTCCTCTAGGAATTCCTCACAGGCCTTCGGGCTCTGTATGGTTCTTCCGTGTCATCCTCATCCTCGGAAGGCAACACAATCTCGCTCATGTCGAATATAGAACCTCCATTACCCACAACTTGTGTTAACTTGTCCGCGGCACGGTGGATTGTGTCGCCGCTGACAGTGAAGTGGTGGTTGTAGTTGTGGTTGTAGTAGTGACTGCCTCGTCAACCCTCGAAGTGTACTCATTGCTAGTTTGGCAGAGCGTGGAGGAGTGTGTATTTGGCATCCCCATAGTCGCCCCACGTATAAGCTAATATCCCTAACTACCGCATCACACTCATTCGACTTTAAAATTTTAAAAACAGACATAGTGTGGGCTTTGTTTCATTACCGTGGGCACCACCAACGAATAAAGCAACGTGTTATCTTTCTTCTGTTTGGACTAGTAAAGGATTCCAGCTTAGACGTCATAATTACTCTTTAATGGGAGGGGTGAAATAACCTAAGAAAATCAATCCCCTTCCTCTCTTTTAACTCTAACTCGTAAGTCTGATCTTAATCATCATTATCAAAAGTAAAAAAAATAAATAAAAAAAAAACATATAAACACCCCTTTTAAATTTATCAAACAGCACCCACGCTGGTGCGATGGGGGGGGGAAGGACGTCCAGCGAACCGAAGACCGCGAGTCACTTAACGACCTGGGGTCCCGTGCCCGCAGAGGAGACTTTGAGCGCATCAGAACTAACGCTAACACTAAAAAAAAAGAAAACACAATGTATCATTATTCACACTACGAAAATATCCTAATCACCAATCATTAATCACTACTCTGTAAGAGAATAAAGAAAATTAATTGGAGGGGGGGCTAATTACCTACTTAACTAGCACTACGTAGCATTGCGTAGCGTCCTTCGGACAATGTGGGCTGATGCATAATTTACACACATCCCACCGCTGCCACCACTGTACCAAAGGATATATTGCATTATCGACGCTGTCCTCTCATATAGTTTCTATGCTGCCACCACGACATCACTTGGGCATCGACACTGTCACTACTACCACCACTATCTACTATTACTACTATTCGGTCCTTTCCCTGGGGGCGATGAGAGAAAAGAAAAGAAAAGAATAAAATAAATAAATGAACAGACTTTAATTAGTAATAACGAAGAAATGCACTTGCTATATCCGTGGTGGTGCTCTTACACAACAACTTATCTTACCATCCACGACACTTTACACTGCACAAACAAAAAGAAACATACTCAACATATAAATACACATTAAAATATTACTAGCTAAACCCTACCTAATTACATGAGGGGAACTGATAGAAAAGTAGCCAAAACACACTCACGTCAATAATGTTTGCGTGTCACTGTCCTTCTCGTCCACAGCTACAGGCAAAGCTACCCAGGCAGTCTTCGGCACTCAGTCAGAAGCCTGACGAGAGAAGACAGTCGTGTGCTGATAATCTCGGGAGCTGTCTGGAGCGGAGTCTAGAACATTAGTGCCTGAGCTCCAGTCCAGATCTGTATATATACCGCTCACTTTCAGTGACGTCACGAGTTTTCCCATCATCCCCCTCATCTAGTTGTCCCTACTCTAACAATAACAAGGTGTTTAACGGTTGAACGAGTGTGAAGAATATGAGGATTTAACCTGTGATTCCGTAAAGGAATCACCGTAATGATAGTTGGACAGTCGCGCTCTGTACATCATTAAACACTTGAAACACTTTAATAAGTCTGACATACAGGGTATTATATTGTTTGTACAATAGATGAAAGACAGCAGACAACCCTTTTGTAAGCATAGCTTTTTGGGCAATACACTTAAATTTACACATAAAATTAGCACTTAAGCACTAAAATACAAGTAAATTCAAGTATGGATCAAGAAAACAGACTAAAAGGGAATGAACAAAAAGTGAAAACCAGCCTACGAATGCAATAAAGATTATGATCAACAAATAACAAGAAGATAGTAACAACAATGAAATATAACATTGTAATAATAGTAATAGTAATGATAATGATAATAATAACGGCATTGAGAGTAATTGGCATATAATGACATTTTATAATACAATAAGGGTAAGGATTGGTATTTAGTAGTGGTGTTTATAAATAATATATAAAAAGTTTTAGCAGTGTTTATGGTAAGGCGATTAGCTTAACACCATTCAGAAAATGTTAGTTTAGAGTTATCTTTATGGATGAGGTAAATGGGTTCCGGACAAAAGTTCGTATAGAAAAACTTTGTATCGCAATAATTCGTAGGATAAAGTTCGTTTGCCTAAAGTACGTAGGGTATAAAGTTCATCATGTCAAAAATTTATAATGGAAAAAAATTGTAAGGTTAAATGTTCGTTGTGCCAATGTTCGTTAGAAAAATGTTTGTACGCATTAGGTTAGGTTAGGCCGTTACAAATATTTTACATACGTACATATGTACCATACAAACATCTACATAAGAACTTTAGCGTACAAACTTTTTCGTACGTACTTTTTTCAAATGAACTTTATCCCTTACGAACAATTGCGTACCAACTTTATGCATACAAACTATTTCCATACGTACTTTGGTCCTAGAACCGAGGTGAATATGGGTTGTCAACGTGCTTGTATAGTGTGGAGTCATCGGCAAACTTTATTGTGTTTAGGAAAGTGGAAATAATGCTCATGTCATTTATATATACAGGTACATAACCATTTATCTGAACTGCTTGGGACCAGGAGTGGGTCATTTTTCAGGATTTTCCGAATTTCTGAATATAGTGGATTTTCCAACGCCAAACTCCTCAGTCAGACGCTTCACACTTACACCACTGTCGAATTGTTCCAGCAGCTTGACTTTTTGCAGTATTGTTAGACATACATGTTTCCTCTTTTTCTTTTCACTACTGCCCATAGGGGTGTTTGTAGGTCTTTTTGACATTTTCAATACAAAGTATAGCACGAAACATGTGGATAGTAATGCAGGCACGAAGGTGTTGCTATAACAGCTGCTGATACTAAGCTGGTACCAACCTAATTGGGCTGGCGGGTGGTGTCACCCCCAGCAGCTAAGGTCATGAACGAATGGGATGCTTTGTGTGGGCGCTCGATTCCAGGAAATGAGTATCCGAGTCACGCTGGCAGGCGGACGAGTTTGGTACGGACCATTTTCAACTGTACAAAAACCAAGCGGAGCCGGATGTACGAAAACTGGGACAAAATTTTGACAAAAAAAAGTCATTGAAAACTGAATCGTACGAAAACTAGGGCATACGAAAACCGAGGTTTGAGTGTATTAACTGGTATTTCATCAGCATTACACTTTTTTTTTTTGAGGCCGTGATAGCATTTATTGTGTCACTGGCTGTGACTAAATGAATACCCATAGAATGGAAAAAAGATGCTCTGTACTGTAGATAGGATAAGTGAGATCTTTGAGCACGAGGTAGCTGGTTCTTAAATTCTGGAGCAATTTAATAGAAGTAAGTATTAAATGCATTTTAAATTTCTTGGTGGGTGCTGTAAGTTGAGTCATTATGAAATACTATTGTGTTGGTCGCTGTACTTTGTTTACTTTTAGTGTTTTCTATTTCTTTAATGATTTGTCTTATTTATTTTGTTTTGTGTCTGAAGCTAGCAAATTTTTGTTGATAATACTCTGATTTTACTTGCTTTATTAAATTATTTAGAAAGTTTCTATATTCTTTGTATTGGTCAAAAATAATAGGACCTAATTTATAGAGTTTATATAGATGATATTTATGTTTTATAGAGTTTATTATACTTGTTATCCAAGACTTATGTAGTGTTTTGGATGTGACTGTTTTGATTATCTTGGGGAAGCAGGAGTAGTAGATGCTGTATAACTTGTCAAAGAATAAGTTATAATTTGTATCTATGTCACTGTTGGTAAGTGTACCGAGGGTCAGTGTTACCACCACTGTACCGTAGGTAAATGCTACTTTCTATGCTGCCACCACGACACCATTTGGGCATCGACACTGTCTTCACTACCACCACTATCAATATTACTACTATTAGGGTCTTTCCCTGGGGCTGATGAGAGAGAAAAAGAAAAGAATCAAATCGATAAATGAACAGACTTTAATTAATAATAAAATTAGAAATGTACTTGCTATATCCGTGGTGGTGCTCTTGCAAACAACTTATCCTACCACACACGACACTTTACACTGCACAAACATAAAGAAACATATTCAACATATAAATACAAATGAAAATATTACTAGCTAAAACCCTACCTACGTTACGTGAGGGGAACTGATGGAAAACTAGCCAAAACACACTCACGGCAATAATGTTTGCGTGTCACCGTCCTTGTCGTCCACAGTTACAGGCAAGGCTACCCAGGCAGTCTTCGGCACTCAGTCAGAAGCCTGACAAAAGAAGACAGTCGATTGCTGATCCTCTCGGGAGCTGTCTGGAGCGGAGTCTAGGAACACTAATGACTGACCTCCAGTCCAGACCTGTATATATACCACTCGCTTTCAGTGACGTCACGAGTTTTCCCATCATCCCTCTCATATAATTGTGCCTACCCTAACGATAACAAGGTGTTTAACTGTTGAACGAGTGTGAAGAATATGAGGATTTAGCCTGTGATTCCGTAAAGGAATCATCGTAATGATAGTTGGACAGTTGCGCTCTGTACAGTAAGGAAGAGGTTCCAGCTTATATCTGATAGAGTTTGTGTGAGTTTTATGCGGTTTGCTGTACTATGTAGTCTAAAGGATATTTAGTGAATTTTATTGGCCCAAAACTGGAATGCTATTAGAGGCGTTTACATGTAATGTCAAGACCACTTGCCAAGATGCAATGACTAGGCAAATTCTGACCAACATATCGCAAACACTTTCAATATACGAATTTCTGCGTTTGCGAGTGTTTTGCCTCTGGTCATGTAACGAATCACAGCTCATCAAACTTCATAACTTCATCTGTGTAGACACTGAGCGAGATAATATTTCGATTAAATAAGAGGAAAGTAAGACGTTCAAGACCATAACAGTTGTAGAAATAAATAAGATTTATAATATATATATTGTTTTTTATATAAAAGCTAACCAAAAACAAGCATAAAGCTTGAAATATATTAGGGAAGTGTTGAAAATAACGAAATGTGGGCCCTCTGCGTGGGTGGAGCGAAGCTGATGTGTGTGTTTTCATGAGAAAGAATCTGGGTATATATTTCAAATAAATCAGAGGAAAGTAAGATGTTTGAGACCATTATAGTTGATCGTCTACATAAGATTTATATTATATATATTGTTTTTAATACAGAAGAACGCCAAAGACAAGCAAAAAGCTTGTAATATATTAGAGAAATTTAGAAAATAACAAGATGTGGCATTCAAACCTGTGTGGGTGTTGATGTTTCAATGCATTTTGTGGTTGTAGCTTCGACTTACAATTTTTCCCTTTTTCCTAATAATAAGTAAAAAGCATATCATATTGTTTACAATTATTTTCATCAAATTAAAGTAAGAAATAAGATGTTTGTATATTGCACAAAAATATGTAAGTCAAAGAAAATTTAGACACTGAAGACAGATCCAGTTTCGAACACAAAACCCACCGCAAACCGCTCTCTGAGGCCCTCGTACAACTCGAGCAAGTGAGGTGGCAATCTCTACACACACACACGCTCGCACACAGCCACACACGCTAGCAGACATCACTCAACTGTCTACTCAGTGAAGAAGACATCCAGTGCTTCTGCTACGCTTGTTTCATGTACTATATTATAATAACACACACACATAAGAACATAGAACATAAGGAGACTACAAAAGGCCAGTTGACCTACTCGAGGTAAAAACACCCACTACCATCTATCGTCGCTGTCCATGAATTTATCCAACCTATTCTTAAAACAACCTATAGATTTTGCACTCACCACATGACTGCTGAGCATATTCCATTCGTCAACTACCCTATTTGTGAACCAGTTCTTCCCTATCTCTTTCTTGAACCTGAATTTTTCTAGCTTGTAACCGTTCGTTCGCGTTCTACCTGGATCACTAACTATGAGTACCTTACTTATGTCCCCCTTATTGAATCCCTTTCACTATTTATACACCTCAATTAGGTCTTATTGAATCCCATGACCCATTTATACACCTCAATTAGGTCTCCTCTCAACCTGTATCTTTCTAGTGATTTTACCTGAAGACGCTTTAATCTATCTTTATAATCTAAGTTCCTGATCCCATGTATCATCTTTGTCATTTTTCTCTGTATGGCTCCTAACCTATTCAAGGGCTGCCTTTTAAACCGGGTAGTCCTGTGGGGGACGAGGTACCCCGCCCCCGGCAGCAGCGCTCAGCCCCTTTTGCCGATCTGATAGGCGGTTTACCCGTGACCTCCGATGCTATTCTTACTAATAAACACCAGTATATGGATAACAAAACTTCACTTTGCCCCCCTCGAGTGGTACCCGACCAGTCCCTCGAGGCCTCTGCTGCTGGTCGCCCCATCCCTGACGCCTCTGCCTGCCCAATGGACCTGGTCTCGGCTTCTCTACCTGTTCCTCAGACCCCTACTACTATATCACCTTCTACTCCTTCTACTCTCCCTTGTACCCCTGCCCCCTCCACAGCTTCTCATGCTACTCCATCCTATGTCCCACCTCCCGCGTCTTCTCTCCCTCCTGCTACCACCATCACGCCTCCCCCAGGGTCCGGTCCTCATTGTTCCTCAGCCTTCTCTACTATTACCACGGCCTCTATTCGCACCCCTGTAGTCTCCTCATCTCACCTGCACCCTGTTCCTCCTTCTACAGTCCCTATTTCCAGCGCCCCTCCCCTGTGCCTACCGCTGTCCTGACTCTCTCTTCCACTCCTATCACTCCTCCAACCTCTCTCCCCGTCACCTCTACTTCATCTTCTATTACTACTTTAGCTTCTTATGTCCCCTCTTCCTCTAGGAAGACGACGGCACAGCCCCGGACAGGTTCCTCTCATGGCGTACCTCGCCCCTCTGCATATGACCTCTTCTTTGCCACTGCCCGCTGGGATCGCTTCTTTACCATTCCCCCCTCCGCTCCCTTTGCTGAGAATACCCTCCACTTTCAACGCTGCTTACAGGAACAAGTGGGCAAGGTCCACTTCCAGACCCAACCTGACCGTTCTCGCCTGGTATGTGTGGAGTCTGAGACTCAGTCTCAGGCCATGGCCAACTTGTTGGCCCCATCCGGTGATCCCTTCTGTGCGACCCCTGATGACCATCTCAACACGTGCACTGGCACTGTCTCCATCTCCCCTCAAGACTGCCCTATTGACGACAAGGTCTGGTCAGACTGTCATACTGACCTTCTCGACCTACTCAGCGAGTATTGACGCTGTCAACGTTCGCTGCTACACCTTGTCTCCCTGAGGTTGCCAGAAAAACCCCACCAATGTTGCTCGGATCTCCTTTAAGCGCCACGAACTTCCTACCCATGTCTAAGTTGGGGGCGTCATGCTCCCTCTCCGGCCTTATGTTCCTCCACCTCGCCAGTGCCGAAACTGTTGGCTCTTTGGACACCCTGAAAAACACTGCCGCTCCGCTCTCCACTGCCCTTTGTGTGGCTTTATCCACACCCGCGATGAATGCCCTGCTACTACCCGGCGCTGCTGCAATTGTGGTGGCCCTCATAATGCTCTCTACCGCGGCTGCCCAGCTTGTAAGTTTGAGGCTGAGATCGCTGGTATTCGCTTCCGTGGTGTGAGGCACGTCAGGAAGCCCGTCGCCTAGGTTTCACCCCCTCTCCTCGCCATGTCGCTGCCTCTGCCTCTGTCTCTCAATCTCCAGCCATCCTCTTCTTCCCGCCCCGGTCCTCGGTCCCCCTCCCTTACCCCTCCTTCCACCCACCCCTCTCCTCTACCTCCTTCCTCTTCCTCCTCCACCTCACCCCCTCCATCCTCCATCTCCTGCTCTAATTCTTTTGCTGTCCTTGACCCTGATACTCCTACCTCCACCACCCCCTGTACTCCTGCCCCTCCCCCTTCACGCCCCCACCGCTCCCACTCTACCAAGCGACAACACCGCCCTGAAGCTTTGGTCTCCTCTCCCCCTCCAACCTTCTCTCCCGCTTCCGCCTTGATCTCTTCGCCCCCTCTCCACCTCTCTAAAAAGACTCGCCCTGCACCTTCCTCTCCTGCTCCTTCCGAGGGTGATACCCTTGATGCCATCATCGCGTTCATAAAGAACACGGCTGCCTTGTCCTCCCCTCCTGCCTCCTTGTCCCTTTCCCTCCCAGCCCCTCCTATCCAGGTCGTGGCTTCTGTTCACCCCCTTCCCAAGCACCTCCCTCCTAACCCGATCCCCCTCCTCCACCTTCTTCCTCTGCTGTCTCCCCTTCCTGACCCCTTCTCCCCCCCTCTGCTCCGCCCTCTCCCTCTTCCCCGCTTTATTCTCCCCTTCCCCCCTCGTCTTACCCCGCCTGTTCTTCAGTGCAGTCCCCTTCATCTGCCCCTCCTCCTTCCTCTGCTGCCCGATCTCTCCTCTCTCTTCCCCTACCATCTGGCTACTCCTGTACCAATCTCCTCTCTCAACCTTCTTCCTCTCCCCCTACCTCGCCCGCTCCTGACCCTCTTCCTCTTTCTTGCTTCTTATGGATATGGACCCCAGTCCTTTACCTCCTGCGAACACTCCTCCCTCACCTATCCTCATTCCGAGTCTTATTCCCTACTGATCATGTCTCTCCGTGCCGTCAACGTCCTTCATGTGATCTAACCCCTACCCGACCCTCCCCCCGCACCTAGCCCTGCTACCCAACCCTACTACCTAACCCTATGACCCCAATAATGCCATATGGCCTTGGTTGCCTGGCACATTTCCCCCCCACATTACAATTACAATTACAACTCTTACTGTAGGAAAAAGTGAGGGGAGAGTAATGCCTCATAATCCTCTAAATGCCTTTTCATGGCTACCTCTCTTTAAGGAGGATATAAGCTGTGTATATAAATAAGCAGCAACCTTGCTAAATCGTAACTTTGATCCAAACAGGCTGGTATTGTATGACCCTGTCATAGTAGGTAGATATAAAGGAATATAACTCACCTGTCACAATAATTAAAGAATATCAATTGGGTCTTGCAGGTTTGGCATAGAAGATAAAACACAATATTAGGTTTTCAGTTTTATTTTCAGATTAGAATGTTTGGTTCAATGTTGTCCTACAATATACCATGGTATCCGATGTCCCACAGATGTTGCCTCGGTCCCGGCACGTATCTCAGCATCCTGGCTCATTCACTAACAGCACTCCTTTTTGCATGTTTATATAAAAGTTTTCTCCACCACACCAATTCAACCACACTTCAAGGTTTAAACAGCATTATGTTATATAGTTTATCATGGCAGCAAAAAAGACCACCACTTCCTGGGAGCAGTGCATCCACATCACCATACTCCAACAAAAACAGATGTGTATATAATATATGTATATATATATATCATATATAAGTATACAATATATATATGTATAAAATGAAAATAAATACAGAAGAGGTTGGGGGATAACAGTCTGAAATACTTATGGAATCTGGAGAGGAGGCCACTGCTAATCATTTTGTCATTAAGGGAAGAGGCTTGCCTTGTAGTATAAAGCATTGATAAATAGCACAGACATGAATATTATAAATTTCATATATATATGAGTCAATACACACATGAATGCTGGCTACCAAGGGAACAAGTGTTTGTGTGTACATATGAAACAGCAACATGATGGTAGATTGACCCTGAAATATGGTAGTGAGCAAGTGTAAATATTTCCATGTACTGTATATATATATATATATATATATATATATATATATATATATATATATATATATATATATATATATATATATATATATATATATATATATATTATATATTTACATATACATGTACTGTTCATCCTGATTCCTTGTGTTAAATGTTAAGTGACCTATAAGGATGTTAATCATCAATCTAAGTAAGCTCAAAATGATATGTAAATTAAGAAAGAATCATTTTCTGCCAGCAAGAGTATTTGTTGCCAGCACTCCTGAAGGGAACTCATTCAATTGACACTCACTCCTGCTTTAGGATGTTTTCAGGAGGTAAATTCAGTTAAACATGTGCATCAAAATATTTCCACAACATAAATGAAACTATGCTTACATAAAAATATTTCCACAACATAAATGAAACTATGCTTAATGACTGAGAAATATGTAATACAATTTAATACTGAAGTTAAGAGGGGAAAATATAAAGTATGCCCAACTTCTCCCAGAGCTATCAGCTACAGATGCAGCAAGAATGCCAACTGCCAGGTGCAATGCTATCATAAATCAAGATAATAATGGAAGAAAATTACTCTGAATGCATGCAGGTTAAACAGGCTGCCAAAAACAGCAAAGGGAAAGTTTAAAGCCTCAGTAGATAAAATAATCTGTTAAAATTGGAGCCTATCTAACTCCTCTTTATCAATTCCAATATATTTTAAACATATAAAAATGACTGTAATAGGGTTCACAGATTGCTGATCAGATTACAGAAAAATTCTACTTTCCTTCTACCGTTTTTCTTCTAAACAATGCATCTGAAAGTGGCTATATGACTTTGAGGTTTGTTCCCCTAAATAGTTTTGAACAGGATGACATGGAGTCTGGAGCTCAATATATTATACTCTTCTGTAGTTCTTCTTCATTCACACACAATAAAAGTCTGTCCATTTACTGCCATTAGAGATCTGCAAAGGAAGTAAAAAAAAAAGTTAAGAAGGCAGTCATCAGTCAAGATGAGGCACCAAGAAAATTAAATCAACCTGTTGTACATATAATAATATTCATCAATCTGCAATGTGGGCAGCACATTCTATTTATAATCTATAGTCTTTGCACCTTTTTCCCTCCACAAAACGTTGCCCAAGGGGATGGCCACAGCAGAAGAGCTTCCACCTTTCCTTATGATACACTCCCTCTATCAGCACCTCTTTCATGCATTTCCTCATTTACCTTATTCTTCCATCATACAACTGTACTATGTTTCCTACTAAGATCCTAAATTTAACTCTCATACACTTTCTTCAAAAACTCTTCACTCTTCTTTCTCTCAAGATGACCGAACCATAACAAAGTATTTATTTTCACCCATTCCACTACTCCAAATTTTCACCTCTATTTGCACAAGTTCACATGCCACATCTTGTCACGCCACATACTCCTCTCAGATAACTCATTTCTACAGCACACACTCTTGACTGATGTGCTCTATTCCATGTCCAAGTCTTATTTTCCCATGTTATATTATTTTCTCACAAGATATGATGTTTTGCTCATATAAGTTTTATTTTGAGCCTCAGTAAGTTAATGAGGCATTTTTCAAGTAAGTTTCAGCCAGGAAATTTCTTGTAATACAGGGAATTCGTAAAAAAGATCTGCATACTACTCAGAATTACAATATACAATAAATACAAGCATAAGAACCTTGTGGCTAGTACAATATTTCATTTGTTTTGCAATAAACAAATGTAAACCAACATAATACTTTGTTTTAATTTCCAGCTGAATCTTCCTTTTAGAACATAGCAAATATAACACTGAAACTAGAGAGCACATCTGTCAGTTCCCATTCCCATTCTGTAGAGGGGGAAGGGAGATTAAATTCTCCCCGAACCCAAAGTAAACATCAGCTACCCCCTTTAAGGGGGATATAAGCCAAGTATATAGATAAGATTCCCTTTGCCACTCTGGGCCAATGCAGTGGCTCAGATGTAGCAAAACAAAACGAGCTCAGAGACACGCCACTATCAGGTGATTGTTCATTGGTGTGGTTTTATCACCCACATCCAATGTCAACGGTACTAAATTCTATAGCAATAATGTTTCAATCTGCTATTTATAAAATTTACATGACAGCTGCTGCACTTGCACAACATTGCCATACCTCACTTGGCCACATACCCTGAGTAGTAGAATTATTATTATTTTTTTTTATAAATTAGATAAGATCTAACATGCAGTGTGCATTTAAGTTCTCTGTGCAGTTTATTAACACCAAAGGTCCACTCCAATTTCAACATAATCCATACAATGAATCTGTCAAACATAAATTGCACTCTACATTAATCTATCAACCATAAATTGCACTCCATATTGAGCAAGGCATCCACATTCAAAGGCTTGACGTGATCAGATTCTACTATAGTGAAGTACAAATCCTTGCCAGAATTCTTAGTCCAGATAACATTTATCAACAAAAGTTAACGTCTTCAAAGTAGCTTATTGGAACATGAGGACTGGGGACACTTGCTTCAGACACTGGCTCTTGTTTTCTTAACCAACTGAAAGGCAGAGCCTTGCACACTTTGATGTCTTGTACATCTGAGCACAGGTTTCAAATTAACACAAAACGACAATATAAGATTAATTCATCAGATGGTATATAGCATACAAACATACATAATAACTTTCACTCATTCAGGTACATAACATACAAACATATAACACATTCACTAATTGTTTGTTTAATTATTCTGCTTTCTATAAACCTGCCACTCATTGTTGAATATGCTCTTCCTCTCTATCTGGCAAAGCAACATTCACACGGCCTGTGCTTGATCTACATTGTGTGCTCTGATGTGTATTTTATCACTCCTAATTGTGACTGAAATATGAAGCCTCCATATCCTTAGTGTTTTCAATATATCATTTATATGTAGTGGATGTGGATTCCTTCACAATGCATCTATTCTTCATTGGTGTATTAACTTACTCAATAGTTTATCAAATTCTTCCACATTACTCTATACCACTGCCCTATTTTGAGAACAAATTGGCATGGATACTCAAATACTGTGACCAAAATCTTATACACCACAAATTATATAATGAGGTCTGAAAAGATACAAATAAAAATTACTAGGGCTGGCTCTGTAACTTTCCTGGCATTATACAATCATTTTCTATTTGATTAATTTATCATAGGATATATCATTATTAAAATTTGCAGATAAGTTTGTTCTCATATGTACTCCCTCGCTAAAAATTATTCTTGACTGCAGGAATTTTGTGCCCTTGTAAGAATTCTTTCCTTCCTCTTAGTGGCAAACATAACTTACTTTCATTACTTCAATGCACATGCAAACTTTGAAAATTCTACATCAGAGACATTCATTAATAAACTGCTCTTAACAGCAACATTTTCCAAAGATTACCTGCGAGGACTTTCATTCAGCACTTACTCTCGATCTTGTGTGGTTCGTGCTGTTTGGGGTGGTGTAGAGGTGAGATGGAGTTGAAGCCTGGTGGTGGGGAGGTTGGGGGCCACATGGGAGCCACGGAGCGCTGTGTGGGAGCCGCAGGACCCGACTGGCCTGTGTGGGGACCCAAACCAGTTGGCAAGCCAGAGGAAGTAAGGTTGTATGGGATTAAGTTGTTCCAGTGAGGATGAGGACCTGCCTCTGTGAGCTGCTCCATTGTTTTCATCCAATGGGGAGGAGAATCTGAACGAGAGTCTGTCAGTTGTCCTGAAGATACTATTGCTGGGTCGAGTACTGTCAGATCTGGGGCACCAGTGTTGCTCCAACCTGATCACAACAAAAGATAAAAATTAATAACCTCATAGCTAAATTGAACTATTATCATTAAACTATTATTAAATGTAGAGCTTCTAAGCAAGTATACTAAAATATTTTTTGAATGTAGATAACTATATTTAATACATGTAAGCCAAAATTATCTAGGTTAAAATTGGGGATTAGTTAATAGAGGGTCGGTCACTTAAATGAAGCAAGTACACTGATGTAACAGATAAATGTAGCTGTCAAAAAAATGTGCATTGATGGTCTTTTATTGTATATAACAAGTGCTTTGCCCTTTTTCCCATAATATAATAATTCTTATTCATGAAAAACCAAATCAGCCAAGCCATGATCTGGCTGGTTGGGTTAGGGCTTGCAACCCCTCCCCATAAAACTATCCACTATTGTCACAGTGTAAGAAGTAGAGGCAGGGATTAAGGCTCTGGTCACGGGCAAGGCCATGGCCACAAGCCCGACCCGGTTTTGCGGGGATGTTCAACCACTCAGACCCCTTTGATGCCAAGGCATCAGGGAGACCTGGTGAACAGAATGACAGGTGCTGGGCAAAGCTTTCAGGACCTCTGCATCCTGAATGATGTGGAAGGACCCCCTCCCCTCCCCCTGCTTTCAATCCTGGGGGTGCTGAAAGGGTTGCAGAAGCAGCACATGCCTATTGAACCATCCCTGGAGTAAATCTCCAGTGGGTTGACATCCTAAGCCTCTCAGAGGATCACCTACTACCTCATCTATTGGATGAGCTCAGTAAGCCGAGGATGGTATAGTGGGACTCTCCGAGATGAGGAGGCCTGGCAGTGGCGAGATCAGCATCAGAGGTTTTACCTATTACTGCTCCAGCAATGGCATGAGCAATGGTGCCTGTCTCAGGGGAGTAGCTATAGGCATCTCTAACAGACTTTGAGACAGATTTTTCCCGTTCATTCAATTGTGGAATTAATGAACGGTTAAATTGTTTTCGGAGTGAGTAGACAGTAGTTTCAATATCCTAAAACACTAACTTTAAATACCAATATGCATACAGCAGCCTCTCAAACCTTGAATTCCCGAGACAAAAAAAAATCATATTTCAAATTCTAATTCTTAATATTGCTATAGAAAAAAATTAATCAATTCCTGAAAGTAAAATGTGGATCCTAGCTACCTCTGTACAACCTTGAACTTGACTGACGAAGCACTGGGCACACATTTATTTCATTGACCAAAACTAGAACTTGTAATTAATTGAACAGCATACATGATTATAAAGGTTCATCCCTCACTTTTTTTTGGGGGAGGAGGGGCCTTTAAAACTCAACGTATTCATGAGTATACATGGCATTCTGATTCAAAATCTTATTTGAGAACATCTTTTCCTGTCTACCTTCCCACAGTCAAATGACTTAATTCTGCTTCCTGGTAATGCAGTGGTTAGCACACTCGACTTACAACCGATATGTCCCAGGTTGGATGGAGACAATATGGGTTGGTCTTCTTAAATGCTGTAACCCCTGTTCACCTAACAGAAAAAAGTACTGGACATAAGCTAAGGAGTTGTGACCTAGCTATTCCAGCAGGAGTGGAAGGCTGGGAATCATACCCTCTAGTATGAGTGAGTGTGTGTGTGCATGTTGGGTGCTTCCTCT
>JAXIVD010000438.1:42500-67500 GCA_036785275.1 Cancer borealis
GGGGGATGGATGGATGGTGTGAAAAGAGCACTCAATGAAAGAGTAATATCTGTATAGTAAAGATGAATGATTGTACATGATAGAAGTGGTGAATACATAAGTAATGATGCGGCATTGACGACCCTTAGATCACATCAGGTGTAGGCATGAGTTACACATGAAGTGGCTGTAAACCTCAGGACTCTGTTGTGGATATGACCTCCCTCATCCCCATTTGCATGACTCACCTGACCTGCATATTTCTCTTCTCTCCTGAAGGCGTAGGGGCTAAGTGAGAGGAGTGTGTATGTATGTGTGTATGCATGCCTTGTCTTGGCTATCTCATTTTAGGGAGATAACAGCCTAGTATATAAATAAATAACTAATAACTAAAACTAATCGTGTGGTCCCTGTCTCACCTGGTGTGCTTCCACGTGTGTGCTGATGGCTGTTGACAGGATTGCTGTGTAATGGTTGTTGTGATGGTTGCTGTGTCTGTTGCTGCTGCTGTTGTTGTTGCTGCTGTGATTGCTGTTGATTTTGTTGCTGCTGCTGTTGATTTTGCTGCTTTGGCTGCTGCTGTTGTTGCTGCTGCTGCTGAGGGGAGGTAGAGGCTGGAGGAAGGGGAGGTGATGTTCGTTGAAAAGGAAGCGCTGGCCCAGAAGAAAAAAAACTGTTGTTGTTGTCTGAGAAGAGGGAAGCCGCAGCAGCTGAACGTGAGAACTGCTGTGGTAAAGAGAGTGAGGAGGAAGGCTCGGAGGATGAGGAGAGGGAAGAAGGAGGAGTGGGCAAGGGAGAGGACTCGTCTTGGCACAGCCCCTGCACACATGACACTGGTACGGGAGAGGAACAGGGAGGGGAAGAAGAGGGAATAATAGGACCATCAAATGGTGGAGGAGGACTGGTTGAGGCAGAGGAGGTGCAGCTTTCTTGGCCTGAAGATGGTGAAGATGTGGCCACAGGACTCACACTGTGACTCATCATGTCTACCCCTAGCCCATTACTGCTGCTGCTGCTGCTACTGCTGCTGATGATGATACCATTTGTGCTGATATTACTACTACTGCTGCTGTTGCTTGTGTTGCCTGACCTTTCTCTTTCTTTACTCCCTCTGTAAAAAAAGTTTTCCAAATTAGTTATAAATTACCATGGCAATATTAAATGTGTCAATGGTGATGCTACACTAAAATAATGCAACGTTTTAGCATTGGCACTGATAGCGTGACACTTAACTTGAATAGCCACTGAATGTTATCATCATACCAAATGTGACACAGCGAGTCCAATGAATGAAAGCAAGATGACACCCAAAACATGTTTATCCACACAAAATAACTCTTCCATCAATCAATGAATGGTACATCACCTTCATCCTTATGACAAAGGCAGTGAGTAAGGTTCATTTCCCATTGAAAACATTTTCTCTGCTCAACAGTCACATTTACCCTCGGGCAAAGTGTACCAGATCCAATAGTTGAATCTCAACCTGGGCCCCTACTCCACTTTCACACAAGGACACCAGTGTCCTCGTGTGAAATGGGGGTAAGGGCCCAGGTTGAGATTCAAAGTGTTCGAGGCAAAGTGTACCAGGTCCAATAGTTGAATCTCAACCTGGGTTCTTACTCCCCTTTCACACAAGGACACCAGTGTCCTCATGTGAAAGGGGGGTAAGGGCCCAGGTTGAGATTCAAAGTGTTCGAGGCAAAGTGTACCAGGTCCAATAGTTGAATCTCAACCTGGTTTCTTACTCCCCTTTCACACAAGGACACCAGTGTCCTCGTGTGAAAGGGGGGTAAGAGCCCAGGTTGAGATTCAAAGTGTTCGAGGCAAAGTGTACCAGGTCCAATAGTTGAATCTCAACCCTGGGTCCTTACCCCCTTTCACACAAGGAGACCAGTGTCCTCGTGTGAAAGGGGGGTTACTGGCCCAGCCAGCGAATGAGAACACTCACTTGCTCAGAGGTACCATGATTATTGTTTTATGTCCTATTTTCAAACTAGCAATCCACATAAGTGTATTTTCCATGATTTTTATACTTTAATAATTTGAGTATAAAAAACAAACAGAAGATAGCCACAAATTATTTCCAGTCCTGATATTTTTTCTTCTTTTTTTACATTAAATAATTTTGCCAAGGGAAAATTTCACTTTTCCAAAAGTATCTCATCTACAAGTACAATGATTGATACACTTTGTTAAAATTTGAATATAAACTTAAAATATAATTTATTAATTTTTTATCTTCAAATAACTTTGGAAGTGATTTGCGGCAAACTTTGTTTTGGTCGCTTTTCATCCATTAGACACATGACACCTCACATAGCCTGCTCATTATAGCTTACTTTTTACGGACATCATTATTAATTATTATTATTATTATTGTTGTTGCTAAGGCAAGCCCCTTAAATCCTTGTCTTGGTGAAAAATGTTTACATTACTATTATATCATTCAACATTCATATAATAACTTACCTTTTACTAATGATATTATTGTTGTTATTATGTTCGTCTGTTGGAGTGTGTCTTGCTGAGCCATTACTTCTGTCTGCTCTACTGGATTTAGATTTTTTCCCTTCCTTAGTAGCCATTGCATTTAGGCTTGGCCAAGCCTCTCCTGTGCTGGAGGCCGAGATGTGGGTGTCCTGTAGGGTTTGGGGGGCATTGTTTTCCTTATCTCCTCCCAATGAACCTTTTTTACTAGAGCTTCCGCTTCCTGAGCCGTTAGCTTGAGTTTGTGGTACAGTAGTACTGGAGACACCACAGGAGAGAAGGAAATAAATGGTGTTAAATATATACTTGGCTTAAGTTCGAGGATTTCCATTATGAAATACAAACACATCGAATATGCATTTCAACACTTAATAGTGTGGTAATGTAGCCGAGTTCCCGGATGAGCCAAGTTCAAACCCATCAGAGACAAATGCACCCAATGCAACCTTCACAACCTTGCTCTATCACTACTAAACCACCTGGAGGATGTCAGGATACATGGTAGGGGATGACATAGTTTTAAAGTGATGTTTTCCTTGGTTCATTCCAGATGAGGAAAAATCCTAACCAACCTATGCCATCCAGCCAGGACTTTTGCAAATACTATATATATATATATATATATATATATATATATATATATATATATATATATATATATATATATATATATATATATATATATATATATATATATATGAGCCCTTGTCACAACATAATTTTCTTAAGTAACCCTTAGCATACAGCTAAAAAGTACTATGTTAAGCACATGTAAATATGTCTTGGCTATCCTGCTTTAAGGGGAATATCTATTTATTTTTCTTAATACCCAGCTAATATATGCCTTGAAGGGGATAGCCAATACAAGGCATTTAGGGTTCGGGGAAATATTACTCTCTTTCCATCCGCGGCCTGTCTTTTTATGAGGAAGATTACAGAGGAGGGGCTTCCCGGACCCATTGCTCCATCCCTTTTGGTTGCCTTTTATGATCCACAGGGAATTGAATGGTAGTATTGTTGCAGCTCACACCACAGGGCTACAGAGGATATAAGCCAGGTATATAGATAAAATATATAGATAGATAGATGATGAATCCTATGGTTGACTTCCCCAAACTAACTCACCCTAAAGGTCAGCTGTTTTCTCAGAAAATCAATAAAAAAGAAATTTTAAACAAAATGTATATAGATTTATTTCTTCAATGTTTATTGACTTCTATTTTAGGTTGAAATTCTATCACATACCACAGGTTCATCATAGCTATAATTTATCTATGTATCTATCAATTTATCTATATACCAGGCTGTTGTCTCTGTAAAGGGGGTAACTAGGACAAGGCATGCATACACATACCAAGGCACACACACATGTACACTCCTCTCACCTAGCACCTTGGCCCCAAAAAGAGAAGAAAAGTACACTCTGCCCAGAAACTGCACATCAGATCAGTCACGCAAATGGGTTCAAGGGTGGAGGTTGTGGATACGACCTCCACCCTCTATCTATATACCCGTCTTATATCTCCATTAAATTGGATAGCCAAGACAAAGTATTTAGGGTTCAGGGAGATTTTACTTTCTCTTTCCCATCTGCACCCTGTATTTTCGTGGGAGAGAATACAGAGAAGGGGCTTTCTAGACCCCTTACTGAACTTTTTGTCAAATTTTACAATCTGCAGTTCATCATAGGTGTAGTACAAACAAATCCCATCCCCTAGAAAAAAAAATGAATGTAGAGGCTAAAGAAAAATATTATAGGAATAGGAAACTATCAGCTAATGAAAAATAAATTGTCCAATGAAATGGACCCGATAATCATTCAACCAACTCGAACTATAATCCTAAGCTTTTGATACAACCTCTAGCAAACAAATACGCTTTAGGATTCATTATGCTTAAAACAAATACATGCCCGTAAAGGATCATAATTAATAAAATAAATGCAACTAGGGTGTCAACTATTCATCCTACAAAACCTTTACAATGCATGGCACACAGTTTTTATCCAATACTACTCAGCCATACAAAGTCCCTTCCTTCCATGTATTCCCAATCTATGTAACAACACACTACCCAGTCATACAAAGTCCCATCCTTGTATGTATTCCCAGTGTATGTATCAACATACTCGGCTTATATCCCCTTTAAACCTGTCATTACCGATGTATAACCATTTTAATTCCTAGAAAATTTTGGCCGAGGTACTGATGAATTTCCATAATTCATAGCTACATTGACAATACAAAAGGGTTTAATTTTTCAGTTTGCATGATTTTTATGATTTGTATCAATGAGTTGACAAATCTGTCAACTAACCAAGCAACAGTGATGAAATAAATGAAGTGATGGAGCCTGCCTGGCACTGACTGTATTTCAGTAATGAAGGAGTTCAAGGGAGAGGTAGCCGAGCCAAGATGTGTTAAGGGTTCAGGGAGAACTTCATCTCCCTTCCCCTCCACCTCTATACTCTCATAGTAGGAAGAAACAGTAGAGCGAGGTTTCCCAGTCCCTTTGCTGTCCCTATCAGTTGCTTTTTACGACATGCAGTATTCCCTAAGTATCACTTACTTATTTTTTTCACAAGTTGGATTCCCTGGACATCCTAAGTATTGGTCCTGAAGCTTCTTTTCAAATTCTTGATGTTTACCTTGTTGCATTTCTTCTTTAGTAAAACTAGCCGATTCATCTCCTGTAAAAAAAAAAATAATAATTAAAAAAAAAAAAAAAAAAAAAAAAGTAACCATAAAATAATAGAAATAAAGAACCAAATAAATAAATAATTACAAGACCAAAGAATAAAATCAATGCTATATATATATAACTTCCCACATGTGCTAATCTATTAGACACATTTGCATGTCACCATCATTACCATCATGATAATGAAAGGTAAATCCCATGTTTAGAATGGGTCCCTTTTTGTTAGCTGTTGCAGCTTGCTTTGCTACATGGTCAGGAGCAACTTGTCTGTTAATTCCTTTGTTTCCTAGGTCCTGCACCATTACTTCATCTATATTTTCTTTGGTCTACTCACTGACATTCAAACTTCCACTTCAAAATGTTTAACCCAGTCCATCTCCTTTCTCTCCACATGGCCAAACCATACAATCTGCCACCTAGCATACTGATGGTCTCAATACCTGACTTGCTTCTTCATTCTTCATGTTTGGTCATCTTTCACAGTAAGATTGCACATCCATCTCAACAAGTTCCTTTCATTACATTTCAGTCTTACATCATCTTAAATATTCCAAATTTCACTAATATAAAAGCATCACATCTCACACATGACATGTAAACTCTACTTTTTATATGCAGAGAAAACCCTTTGAGAAGAATAAATTCTACAAATTTCTTCCACCCACTCCTAACTTGTGCTACAGAGCTAGCTACTGATCCATCTTAAAAGTGTATCAAGTCTTGCACCAAATTGTAAATATATCAAACACATCATTCAAGACTGTTCACTACACCACTGCACATTGTATGCACCCCGTTACTACATACATTGGAATCACCACCCACGCCCCTCTCTCTTACAGGCTGCACATGACTAAATAACACTCTTTAATACTGATGCACTGTCTAACTTATAATTCTTTGTTCCTTATTTTATTAAATTTGAATTAATTTGATCACCTATAATATAGGTGATCAAATTAATTCAAATTTAATAAAATAAGGAACATAAAGAATTACAAGTTAGACAGTGCATCAGTATTAAAGAGTGTTATTTAGTCATGTGCAGCCTGTAAGAGGGGCGTGGGTGGTGATTCCAATGTATGTAGTAATGGGGTGCATGCAATGTGCAGTGGTGTAGTGAACAGTCTTCAATGATGTTGAAAGAGCTTATAGGTCCTATAAGCTCTTTCAAATCTAGATCCCAACTTTGTAAGTCAGTGGTTTGCCACAACAACTTCACAATGGTTAGACTCTTTACACATCAGCATCATGTCACACATTAAACACATCATTGTCTTACTTGGAAAGATTGAAATTAAATAAAAAATGTAATCAATAGCACACTCATACAAAACATCACACTCACACGAATACTGTATACTAAAACTAGGTGAATATGGAAATACATTATTCACATTTATGATGAAGAGTCTAATGTATGTTTTGTGCAGCCAGTCACCATACTTAATACAGAATGGAATCATCCATCACAACCCTCTTCAATGTTGCCAACACCCAAACACCAAACACCACTACTTGACACTGGTACACTAGCTTTACTGCTTATCATGTCTGTGTTTTGTTTCTATTTATTTTTACTCCTATTTGATTTCATACTCTCTCTCCACCAGTACTACTTCTCATTTCTAAAATTGCAATCAAGATTAAATCTGTATTTAATGTACAAAGCAGAGAAAGGGATACAAGAGCCCGAAGTAAAAAAACTGAATATAATACCTAATATCAAATATCAATTGTACCAATGGATAACATTACATACAATAAGAATAATCATGGGAAGTTGATGGTGAAAGACCTTGATAGTATGAATTTCAAAGTGAGAATTATAGTCATATATTATATGAGCAGTTTGACAGGGCAATCTTTCACTAATAGGCAGCTAAAGAATAAAGGAAGTGATTTATAAAATGAAAAATCAAGCAGTGTGTTCTTGAAATAAATATGATGCTTTGAAATACTCAAAGTTTGGTGTGTTACTGAGAAACTGTTAACACTTCACCTAATTCATGAAGATACATGCAGTCTGGCTTGGGACATTGCTGATTCTTCATAAAATGGGAGCAGTATTTTGTGGTACCCAGTGAGGCTTTCAAGGTTCTGCCATCAACATGGATGTTATTCACTGCCTGGATGGCTCTCAAGGCATCCTCTGCCCGCTGGTAAGTCACGTACGCCGATGCACTCGGCCCCTGCACACAAAATAGTTTTAAAAATAAATAAATAGAAAAAAGCTCAGTCAACCTATTAAGAAAAATACAATATATAAGTAAATAAATAAGTAAATAGAAGAAAAAAATAGAAATAATAATAACAACAATCTATACATCTATCTATCTACATCTATATCTATATCTATATATATATATATATATATATATATATATATATATATATATATATATATATATGGCTTATTTTCCCATTAAAAAGGGGTAACCAAGAAAAGGCATTTGGGATTGCAGGTGACTTTACTTTGCCCTCCCACTGTGTGTCCAATCTTTCCTTGGAAAAGAACACAGAGGAGGGGCTTCCCAACCCCATCACTATCCCTTTTGGTCACCTTTTATGACAGACACACAAGGGATATGGTAGTAGTAGTTTTGCAGCCCCCACCACAGGGCTAATAATAATCTATCTATCTATATACTTGCCTTATATCCCCATTAAAGGGGGTAGCCAAGACAAGGCACAATAATAATAATAATAATAATAATAATAATAAAAACAACATAATAGACATGTATAGTGACACAACCACACTAAACAGTACACATCAAACACATCCTAAAAAAAATATTACATAGTATACATTCTTCATTATTTTCAAATTTTCATGAGATATACAACAGAAACGTAAGATACAAACAATCACATGTTTATTTTAAGTATTTTGGTAGTTCAAAAATTACATACCTGAGATCCAGCATAACTGGTGCTGTGATTTATTACAACTTTGTGGATTTTTCCAAATTTTCCGAAGTAATCCTGCTTTTTTAAAGTCTGAAAGTAGTAAGAAAAGTTATTTTCCTTTGGAACAAAAAATTATTATAATCTTAGTGAGAAAAAGTTATTTTCTTTGCAACAGAAACAATAGTCTCATTACCTATTTTTTAATATAAAAGATATTTGCAAATTGAACATGATTGGAATCTGACAGCCATATTATTTAAAATGCAGAATTACAATGCATACTTGACATCCTAGTCTTACCAAGATGAACTATTTTCAGAGATATATGAAAGAAAAATATTCCTTCATTGGTGAGGAGATGCACTATAATGAAAACAAGTTGAAAATTCAAACTATATTGTACAATGGGACTGCACATTTGACTGGTGCTGATATAGCTTCAACATACAAGAAGTCACCAAATATGAGGTTAAAATTGTATGAATATAGTGAATTGATACCTTCAGAAAGTAACCCTTTTTGTTTGTTTGATTATTCGTGTGGAGGCTTTATCGTAACAATTCTGGGTATTCAATTTTTTTTTTGCACCATTATGGGATCAGTGGTTAGGTACTGTGCCTGTACTGTGCCAGTTTCAATATTTTCACAGCTTTTGTGCCAATTACAATGTTTCTATAGCTATAAAAAAAAAGTTCTTTAGTTACATAAGGAAACATGTGGTTTGGGAGTGTTATTAAAGGGGCCACCTCATATAACATATCCGTGATTGTTAAGTCTCAGGTATATCCATTATGTAATCCATGCAAATCTTAAGGGACAACTATACATCACGCTGCATGCTTCTCTCAAATAACTCATTTCCACAGCATGCATTCTTGACTACTGTGTGCTATACCATGTCCAAGTCTTTGATCCTTATGTCTATATTGGCAGATGAATACTGTTCCTTAACCCTCTCTTTGCAACCATGGATATATTCCTGCCTCTCATAACCCTTGCAAGTGATCCTATGACACACCTGCCTTTCACAACTCTCTCATATTTTCCCTTCTATCTCTCCAGGAGGTGGTGGTACAGTGGTCTAGTGCTCGGGTATGCAAGCCTAGGGTCCCGGGTTCGAATCCCCGATATCGGCTGACCTCTTTTCCTTCTTTGATATCACTGCCGAGTGGCCAAAGACTACCCAAATTGCTGCCATACTGTCCTCAGATGGGACTTACAATGTTATATGCATCTGAGGCTATAGTAGCAGTTAGCCTTGCATGTTCTCAACATATTCAAGAGAGAACATAAACATTTGAGGCGTCACTATAAAAAAATCTGAAAACCTACGCCAAATAACAGGCGAGGCAAGTCCATCTGTGCCTCCATAAGCCTACTGGTGCCAACAGTTAAGTTAAATGATATAGGGGAGAGAGAGAGAGAGAGAGAGAGAGAGAGAGAGAGAGAGAGAGAGAGAGAGAGAGAGAGAGAGAGAGAGAGAGAGAGAGAGAGAGAGAGAGAATATATATATATATATATATATATATATATATATATATATATATATATGTATATATATATATATATATATATATATATATATATATATATATATGTATATATATATATATATATATATATATATATATATATATATATATATATATATATATATATATATATATATATATGTATATATATATATATATATATATATATATATATATATATATATATATATATATATATATATATATATATACACACACTCTACTTCCCCGTTATATCACGGTTCACTTTTCGTGGTCCCGGTATTTCGCAGTTTTACTGTAAGACCTATTATTTTTTATATCGCGTATATTTTCACCATTTCGCGGCATCCTGCAGCATTGTTTATGAGTTTAAATCTCGCGCATCACAATAGAATAACCGTACATACTGATTCAGCCAATCAAGAGCGTCAGTATTGTTTTCTCAGCCGCTGATTGGCTGTTGTGTTCTAGGGGTTGATTTCACAGTGAGCAGTGATCTCCAGTACCATCAACAAATCCGATTTCACAGTCATCTTTTGTGGTGTTTGTTTGTTTGTATCAATACCCGAAATTGGAACCTTTGGTAACGCAGGCTTGGGAGCTGGGGATCCTCCCTAATGGAGCTTAACAAAGCAATTTTTTAAAGCAAAAAAATCAAATTCTTATCCTCATATAGTTATATTATTTCCTGTCGCCCTCTGGACACTTTAATCATTTAAATTTTAATATTACGGTTATTTCTTAATTTGCTTATCTAGTTCAACTACCTAAATACTCAGAAAGATAAAAGATCTACACAATGAAATAGGTATGGATGGCTGGAGGATGCTATTTACCGAAATACTGAGACAAATAATAGTTTGGTTGATTTATTAATGTGGCAGTTATATCAGCAATAGGAAACCAGTGCAGGCTGTGAACAACCTTCAAGGTAAAAGTTATCCATTGCTCTTGCTCTCTCTCAATATCTTTTGTGTTTAAATGTGTTTCTATTATTTTAAAAGTGTGATTAAAGACCTTAAAATGCTTTTAAAAGTACTGTAAAAGTCATAAAAACATGCCTAGGGTGTATTAAAATATGGTACTTCTATTTCGCGGATTTTCACTTATCATGGGAGGGTCTGGAACATATCCCCCGCGATGGAGGGGCCACTAGTGTGTGTGTGTGTGTGTGTATATATATATATATATATATATATATATATATATATATATATATATATATATATATATATGAGAGAGAGAGAGAGAGAGAGAGAGAGAGAGAGAGAGAGAGAGAGAGAGAGAGAGAGAGAGAGAGAGAGAGAGAGAGAGAGAGAGAGAGAGAGAGAGTGAGGAGGGTGGGGGCATTTGACAATATAGATCAAGGTAATGTTGACCTTACCTCGGCATCAGCTAATCGCGTTGATAGGCCAACCACAAATACAAGATTTTTTTGAACTACTCGAACGTTGGCTAGATGCTTCCGGTTCTCCGTCACTTTTTGTTTACGTTGCGCATCCTTCTGACGTTTTTCTTGCTTTATTCGCTGCAGGCTGAAAGGAAGATATATATTATTATTGTGACTTATGCAGTAACCATAACTTACATTTTTTAATATGAAGTAGCCACAAGAAAGAAAAATACTTATTATAGTTGAATCACCTCTAATCAGTCTTTTTCAGGTTTCAATGGTTGGGCAGCTCTGTAAGAAACACCTCACCTAGGCATACCCGTCATCATTACAGGCATTGGCAGAACAACTAAGTTTACTCATATTAAACAATTTTAATCCCTATAATATTGATGGCTAATTTGCAGCTGCTGAGGCTACAGATTAGTTGTAATGATACTGCAATTAATGATCTTGAAAGTACTTCTATATGAAATTATCTTATTTCATTTTCTTTATAATGGCCACGGCAGGAGAGTTTCCACTAGCACCTACACATCCACACTGTCCTTACACACACCACTCTTATCACTGTTCCAGCCTCTCTTTCACACATTCTCCAACACTATACTCACACTTGCACATGTCACCCTCTCACAGTCCCAGCAACTATTTCACTATTGTATATATCTCTTGTCATTTCACTCACCCATTTTCATCCAGGTGACCAAGCCATCTCAAGTTTTCACATCTCCACCACTCCACAACTCATTCATAAAAATTAATTAACAAAAAGTGGGGATTTTAGTTTTTTCCTAAATATTCCTTGCCAAATTATACTACAGTGCATCTAAATTGGCGGGAAATACGGTAATTTGAGATATGCGTTATTCTGAATTCTTAACGTGCATAAATTGAGACTGCTGTATTTAATGTAATTTTTTTTTATCATAAGAGGCATGCATTTGATTATTCTGGTAATTTGGAGGACATGTATATATTCTTTTTTTGTGGTGTGTGTAGGGGAGGATGTAGAGGTTTCAGTAGATAAAATGTATAACAATGGGATGCCTAGATTGATGTTCTCTTAAAAAAAAAAAAAATAAATAAATAAATAAATAAATAATAATTCAATAAACAAATAAATAAACAATTAATAAAATATATAAAAAAAAATAAAAAAATAAAAATAAAAAAGTTTTTACTGACTACTCATATGACTGCAACCCTTTCAGGGCAAAACACTGCCAGATTTGTGTGGAAGTTTGGCAAATGGTATTTGTGAGTATCTGTTTATCTTTGTGTGAAAGTGAAGAGTGATGCATCCACTCGTGCTCAACCTGTCTATGTTTAGCACCAAGGTCACCAATTGTGTGCATGTTGTTGAATATAACTCAAATAGTGCGTGTTCTTGTTGAAAAATAGCTAATTTCTATTGGAAAATATGAATTTAAAGCAACCTAATTTCTTTCTTATTTCATGTGTTAAGTTAACAAAAACACACTACAATGGGGTAAGGTTAAGTTTGAAGTTATTGCATAGAACCTTACACACTCTCATCCTAGTTATGAGTCAAACTGCAAATCATATGAGGTAACTTGAGTGTATGCCAGGCACATCAAGCAGCTATATTCTATTCATCCAAACCTGAACCAAGCAAAATGCATGAGTCGGTGTCAAAACACACAACACTTAACATTCTACAGACAAATGTTCACACTTCTGTATTTACTTATTGTTATTTCTGCTTCGTATTGAATTCACAATTAGTGTAATATTATGCTTCAAAAATACTTAAAAGCAATACCAATCATAAAAAAATAAAACTTTAAATAGGTCAATGAATGCACGACCAATATTGTTGCTAAGTAAATGGTATCAGTGATGCATTCATTGACTTAACTATCTTTAGAATCTTATATCATTTATGATAGGCTTGAATTTTGTGGTTATTATAAAAATACGACAAAATGGAACACAAAACATATTCTATTTATCAATATACCTAGCACATATCCCCCTTAAACAGGGATAGCCAAGACAAGGCAGTCAGGGTTTGGGGAGACATTACTCTCCTCTAACCCTCTGTGCTTTGTCTTTTCATTAGAGAATACAGAGGAGCTTCCCAGATCCCTCACTCCATCCCTTTGGGTAGCTTTCATGCATGACCTGCAGGGAATATGATGGTGGTATTCTTGCAGCCTCCTCTAAGTTGTGAATATATGACAGTTGCCTATTATCATTTGGTTTCCTAATTCTCATAGGTTCATGCCATTGGCTCAGTTCAGGTCTGGATGGACAGACTAAAGAAAGAAAAATGTAAACTTGCAACGTCCATAATATAGAAAATGTAAACAGCATCTTAGACCAATTATTATTTCAAGAGGAAAACATCAAAAGCACAAAAGAATACTTATATCAATTTTGGAGGAAAAGAGAAAAGAAAAGAAAGCAAGAGGACTAATACACAATAAAGGCAGGAAAGTGAAAAAAAAACAACTAAAAATTACATGCGCTCAGTGACTAGTTATAAAACAGAAAAGAGGAAAATAAGTCATGAAAATTGAAAATGAGATGATAGAGGAGTGCCGTTGCAAAGCCAAAACTCCTTGCCCAACAACAGGAAACAAAAAGCACAACACCACATACTCTTCATGCGATAAAGGCTTGAAGTCTGCAGGGTTCTCCGGGTAGGCTTTCCGACAAGCTGGACAGAGACCGTTTTCATCTGTCCGAATCCGATGCCAGCAGAATCGACATATTTGGTAGCCACATGTGCAGGGGAAGAAATTCAAGTCATCCATCTCAAGAGGCTCCATACAAAGGGGGCACTCCACCATGTCTTCACTTATGTTTAGCACCGACATGTCTAGTGATCCTGTATCAGATATTGGACCACCTGAAAAATAAATAATACAAGTTAAAAATCTTATTAACCTAAAGTATTTCACATGAACTGCTCAATAGATATAATAAAATTCATGAATGCTTAATGTATATTTGAAAAAGTCACCATAGAAGGATTCCTGTGTTTATGTAAACAACTTAGTATACAGAGAATACTCAAGCTTCACAATCCTGAACTTTCACACCAAAATCTAAGTTCTCTCAAATATAAGTAGTAAACTTTGGTAAGTGACATATTTTTTTTTATGTGGTGTAGTACATAGTTGTGGATGAATCTATTAGCAGTGACTGTTAAGTGGCTACAGAACACCATCATCTTTGGACATCTATTTGGACTGCCAATAGCTAACAAACTTTATATCATCCAGCATCATATGGAATAAAATATCTTGTATTTTCTATGCTTTTTGCCTATTTCCCTTATTCACTTATCTATCACAGCTCTATGACCAATAACAGCTTGTACAGAATATACTACGTAATTATAGTTATGATGAGGGACCTTAAGTTTGCTGGGAAGAATGAAATAATGAAGCAGAACATTGTAGAGCGGCACAACATTAAACTTGGTAATGAGTAATATTATAACATAATGGATTGATGAAAATACTCCAAGATTCAAAAGTATTGAAGAACCATCAAGATTAAATCTGTTTTCAACAAAGAAACCTGACATAAACTAGAAAATAAACTACCGGTACCAATTGTCTGAACTTGAATTAATAGGAGATGAAGAAAGAAGGGAAGCACACCTAAATGAATGGTAAAGCAAATTGTATGGCAAAGCAATAAAGACAATTTTTGAAAATATTTTATATAAAAAATAAACCAAGTGTTTTTGATATGCAAGAAGTACTTAAGTATAATAGTATCAAAATGCAAGGATGAAGAAATTTTTATTTTCATTTACCTATGTAAATTGAAAAATAGAATAACAAGGAGGGAATAAACAAGCTAAAGAAGGATTGCATAGTGTGAGGATGCACTTTTACAAACCAAATGTATGCACAAATACTTCCAGTTAGTCAATACAAAAGAAAGTGCGTTTGGAGAGGAAGAGGCTGATCAAAGGACTCAGTATTAGAGGAAATACAAAGACATGCATTAAGGACATTAATGGAAAGTCAAGATGTTAGAAAGGCTTTTAGACTAGATCACACGTCAAATGGATAATGAAAGAGTGTAGTAAAGAAAAAACAGGAAAATACATAGTACGTATCATAGTGAGTTCAATAAGAAAAAAATTAAAATTCCCTCTCGACTGGAAGTGTGTAAACATGATGTCAATTCATAAAGGAGAACACTGGGACAAGTCACACACACACACACACACACACACACACACACACACACACACACACACACACACACACACACGATTTTTATGATGATGAATAATCTAGAAGAGACGAGTTCAAAATTAGGATATCAGCGTAAATTTACAGGAAGATCATGTATGTACTACAAATCTATTGAGCTCTTACTCAAGATTGATCCATGTTATATAGAGGAGAAATTATTGTATTGACTGTATCTATCTAAGACCTTTGACAAAGTACTGCACAAGATTACTTGGAAGTAACGATTCTTGATAACTTATCATCAGACATATAAACAGGATCATCAGATAGGCCTACTGAGAAATTTAGGAGTGTCATTTACGATCTAGACAAGATAAAAATAAATTAATTGTATCAATGATTTAGTCAAGGTTGGAATATACACCAGTGATATGGTCGCCCATGCCTAAAAAAATTAATAAAAAGAGCAACAACAAAGATGTCCCCAAATCTGAGATATTTACCGTATCAGGAAAGCCTGTTAAGATTGAAATTCCCAATCCATAAAGAAGAAAGGGAAAGAGATCGAATTTCAGTATTATAAAATTCTGTGAGGAGGAGACAATGCATAGTGAAGATCTGTTTGCAAGGGACTCAATATGCAATTACCGGACTATAAGGCGACTGGTTATATAAGACGACCCCCAATTTTCGGGGGAAAAAATTTGGTTTTGAGCTATTATCGCTATATTAGACGACCCCCTTTCTCATGGTAAGGTTCACTGTTCATCCGTCCTTAATTTATTACTCCAACAATTACTTCCAACACTAGTTGCTCAAGATGTAAGTAGTTAAAGGAATTAAAAAACTACATATTGTACGTATATTACTTTTACTAAACAATAGTCAGAATTTTTCAAAACGTAAAGAAACATTATCATAAACATCAGCACTGCCATGCCGGGCACGCTCTAATACCTTGTTTCAACAATTGCCTCAAACATTTGAAACATAGATATTTAATTAAAAACCTTCAAAATCATCTTCATCTGATACAGTAAGCATGTCAAATATATCTTTTAGATACATGTTCAAGAGCATCATCATATGGGTCAAATTCTGCATTATCTGGGTTGTCGTCTGCAGCTTCATCACCAGTGTCGCCCGCCATCCCGGTATTGTGGTCCGCACCTGATGTTATCAGTAAACATTCGACACCCATAGAGTTAGGGTGGGCCCGCACGTACGTACATACGTGTGTGCGTGTGTGTTTTTTATGTATACACGTGTGTGCATGCGAAATGAATTCCAAGGTACAGTGGCGCTGAATATTCATCACGGAGTTATAGGTTTGTGTTTTATTCTCGGTGTATAAGATGACCCTTAGATTTAGAAGCCTTAAACTTGGCAAAAAATCTCGTCTTATAGTCCGGTATATACGGTAGTCATGGAAAAAAAAGTTGAAAAGGACAACTTGCAGGAGACTACCAAATCCACATAGAAGTATAGTATTTGAACAACTTTGATGACGTGGTGCATGCAAGGAATATTAAAGAAATCAAAGTCACACTGGATAATAATAGTCATGAAGATGGGACAGCACAAGCAAACCTCTTCCTATATGTCATAACTAGGTAAATACAACATTAGATCAGTGTACACCATCTTAAATGTACAATACTTTATCATAATAATATTGTACAAAGGCAGCAGACAGGCATAACATGAAAGCATAGTACTAAATTTTTGGGATATTAATTACCCTAAATTAATTATACTATACTGTTCTTCTAATGTGTTTGTTAGACACCTAATTTGGTTTTTTGGTTTTAGTTAGCCCAAACTTGATGATATTTGTATTGTTGAAAGATACATGATGGAACAATTGCACGTCATCACTTGCAGCATACTCTTGAATAAGTTTTTCCTTGGATGCATCAGTTTTCCTCTCTACAAAGATGCCTTTTAAAACCATTCTATTTTTTTCTTGGTCTTCTCAGCTTTTCTCATCACCAAAACATTTCATAAAAGCATTCACTCTCCCACATTTCTTTCCACATAACCTAACTACATCTGTTTCAACACATTTCTCTGATCCAATAATTTTTTCTATCACACCATCACACTAAGTAATAAATTCTTGATGAGCATTCCTTTTTAGTACAACAATCCTCCTTAAAGGCCTTATAAACACAGACCAGAGCAAAGTTATAGTTATATCAATAAACAACCAATCATGCTGAGACAAGAAGCAGTAAGGAGGGCACAGTTTACCTCACTAACTTGATGAAGCTGATGACAAAGGGTTAGGCTGGAAATGCCGTGAGGTGACCAGAAGCCACACTGGGAGTCGTGGAGCTCCAATTAACACAGGGTTAGGTGGAAGGCCTAAGAAATTAAAGAGAAGAAAGTGCAAATGATAGATTCTAGTCATGAAGTAAAATTTTTTTTTAGAAATGCCTTGTTAAAGCAATGTGATTTATAAATAAGCTGCTCCTTGATTTGAAGAAATGCTTTATTACTATTCAATCCTTAATTTTCAGGCATAACTTTCAGATGGAGTGTGAATATTGCATCTGTTGCATTGCATCAACTCAACCACAACTTATACATCCTTCCATTGACTTCAATAAGAATGTAGCTTACTAGAAGTAGCTAGTAGTACAATCCATAGTATTTCACTCAATATGGAAACTTTGGAATACATGTTTTCCCTGTAGACATATTAGATAATGAATAGGATGCAAAGGACAGAGGGCTCCCACAAATAAAAGCAACACCTACGTACATGACATGGGAAGAGGATGGATAAACTTAAAATAATAATGTCCAATTAATTTCATTGCAGAAGTTGACAAAAGTTGGTGAGATGTGGCAGGACTGTCCACTTTGAAGTTAATTAATCCTGGTTCAAGCACAAAGGGCAAAGCAGAAAAGAATACCCTGACCTTCATCAATCATACACTATACCTTAACAGAAATTAGGGTCAAAGTAATATTTCCATTAGTTTGTCATTAAATTTCAGGCATTTACTTGAGAGAGAGAGAGAGAGAGAGAGAGAGAGAGAGAGAGAGAGAGAGAGAGAGAGAGAGAGAGAGAGAGAGAGAGAGAGAGAGAGAGAGAGAGAGAGAGAGAGGGGGGGGGAAGGGATGAACAGAAAATGTGAGATGGTGTGTATGTGTGTTTTTACCTAATTGTATTTTAACAAGATTAAGTCAAGTTTGGTGTGCCCCATCTTGTGGTACTATTTTACCATTTTTTTTCTTTAAAAGAGCGAATGTTTTTGACACAACTTCTTCCCGTAATAAGATACACTGTTCTCGCCATGTTTAAACAAGTTGAATTTCCTCCCATCTCTCATTTATTTTTTTCTTATATTATTTTTTGCAGTATCCTCTTGAATATGACTGTCTTGATACTATATACAGTACTCATTAATGTCAATCTTTTGTTTACCTTCGACACATTTATATTTTGGGGTACCCCTCATGCAAGTGTTTCTTTTCAATATTTTTCCATTACCTATTGTATCTGATGAGTAAGGCTGAATCCTTTCACACATCACACACACACATTCCCTTGCTCAAGGGGACAGTAACCATGACCTGACAGTGAAAAATCCTTAGTGACCTGAGCAAGGTTTGAACCCACGCCTTGCCGGGTGACACGCACAGTTGTTAACCACTGAACTACAGGAGGAGTGCATGTGTGTTTTAAATTAAACGAACCTTTTTGTTTTTCTCATGTATCACAGAGAAAACTCAGTGACTTTAACCATAACATAAAAATGAAGAGAAATTACATATGTTTGGTGATTTTATGGTAATTACCTGAAGAAGGGTTAATGGCTCAGGTTAAACTAACTTAACCTTACCCTCTACAGTTACAGTAAATCCTCTATAAATCGGATCAATTGGGGGGAACCCCTTGTCGAAATATCCAAAGATCCGATTTATCCTGCTACACACGCAAAATCACTAAAACACTTTTTAGCATCCAAACTTAATACAGATAATAATTGTATTTTTATACTTACCTGTATTTATGTATGTTACTTCTATGCTCTGTCATAAAATATAACTTCTGGAACCTCGGGTGTAGTGACGGTAATTGTGTGTGTGTGTAATTAAAAGCTGAAAGAGCCGTTTAGGAGCCGAAAGAGCTGGCTCTATTGAGTGAACGAAAACGAAAGAATCAGCTCCCTGAAAAGAGACGGAATTCCCATCACTAAAACTGACCAAGGAGCAACGTGCATCAGCGTGGGTGGCTGGTTTGGCGGGAAACTATACCGAATGCTCGCCACATATATCGCCGCCATCCAATTTATATGAAAATAATTTGGTGGCTGTATAGTCCAATATATCCGATATCCGACTTATATATATCCGATATATAGAGGGTTTACTGTATTATCAAACTTGCTTCTTTTCAGTGAGAAGCTGACTGCACTTTGAAATTTGGGAGGGATGCATTGCATTCTCAAAGCTATTGCAAAAACACTATGCATTTCCAATTCCAGAGTATTATATCTATGTAAAAGTCATATTTTTTTTTTTATGATATACATAGATTTAAATTTATAAGAAAGGCTGAGCTATTAGAAAAAATTACCAAAACCATTACTTATGTCAAAGTATTGTTTACTTCAGTCATTATAGCAAACATGTGCAACACAGGTGTCTTTTAGTGTCACAATTTTGCATTTTCTTTGAGGCCATAAACGTGCATCACCGACAGACTATAACAGTGACCCACTCGGAGAAATAATAAGTTAAATACCAAGCTTTTGTGCTATAACTAAGTGTGGCAACCAGTTTAAGAGGGATATTGATAACTCTTACTACTGACTACCTGCTATTATGATAAAATATGGTGTATCAAATAAAAAATTATCAAAAGAAAGGGAAGTATGTAGATGGCCAACACACCTCAAGCTGAATTTTCATGTATTTACAAGTGTTTTAGTTTGTAAATCTGGTCATAACCAACCACACTACAAGCATGCAAATAAAGTCGTATTCACCAAGCACTTATGAGACCTCTAGTAACGTCAAACTCTACTTCAAGCACTTATAAGAAAGTTACGAGACTTTTTAAACTGAAAAGAACACCATCATCTCAAAATTAGCTTATTCCACAGTCTAGAGAGTGATTTAACCTCTAGCTATTTGTACAACAGCTTTTGAACACAACTTTTCATTTTAGATAATCTGTATTGTTGCTGGACTATAAAAACATATAATAATGGAGCAAGCTAAGTGAAAGACAAATTCAGTGGCACAGGGTGTAAGTTGCATCAGCACCAATACCAAACCTTAATTCTTCCTATTGTACTGTAAAAGTTCCACTCACAAATTGACCCACTCAGTAGTGGAAATAAATGGAAAAAATAAGAAGTGTATGTATATACATTTAAATGACAGATTCAATGACATAGTATCCAGCAGACAGCCAGCAATGTTGTGTCCAGGCACAAGTTATTCTATTTGATGTTGTGTTCTTAAATCTAGGACTGGAATGACCACTTGTTATGCTCAGTAGTGACTGAGTGGTGACAGTGAATAACAGCAATAACAGATGAATGTAATATAGCGTAGTCACCAAAACTGTACCACTGTGTACCACTGCAGGACACTGAATCATGGGTAGAGCTGGGAATTCTTGGAATTATAAGTAGGTCAACATGCCATAAAATCTGGGGGGGGAGGGGAGGGGATTCCAAAGTATGTCTCAATTATTCATGCTTACAGACTTTAAATAGCTACTTGAAAAAAAGTTAGAAAAGTCTTTGAAACTAGCATTTCCACAGGAACTGCACAGTGTGCGGTCTACCTTGTTCTAGTTGACCTTGACTGGCTCGCCACTACACTAAGGTCTCACATTTATTGGATATTCCAATAGATGTATTCATGTATTGGAAATAGGAAAGAGTGCAATGAGAGTCTCATGGACGTATAAGTTAGGACAAAACACTATATCAATAGTAACAGAAGCAAAAGATTTGGGATTGATAATACAGGACAACTTATCATCCGAGAAACATATAAATAAAATATTTGGTGACACTTTCATGATGCTAAGAAATATACGGATGGCTTTTCATCTCCTAGATGATGAGATGATCAGACCAAAACTGGAATATACAGAAGTAATATAGTCCTCGCACAAGAAAAAGCATGTCTTGAAATTAGAAAGAATATAGAGAATTGCAACCAAGATGATGCCAGAATTGGAACACCTAACATATGAGGAAAGATTTTTTTAAATGCACCTAACAACAATAAAAGAAAGAAAAGAGAGGAGACTTAATCACAATATATAAATTGATTAACAACCTGTAGAAAACATAGAAATTATCTAATATTGAGAAGAAAAGGAGAGGCTAGATATTTGAGGGGACACAAGAAAAAATCTCAAAAAGGAATTTGCTTGAACAACACAAAAAAGTAGTTTTCTCTAAAGAAATATATATACTTGGAATGAACAGAAGAAAGAAGGGTAGCATTTTTCATCTTCCCCTGAATGCTCTAGAGCAGGGGTCGGGAACCTTTTTGGTTGAGAGAGCCATGAAAGTAAAATATTTTCAAATGTATTTCCGTGAGATCCATATAATACATCTTTAACACTGAATACAAGTAAATGCGTCAATTTTTTAAAGTAAAACCAAAAATTTTAGAGTATAATAGTTATCTGAATTTCTTAAATTTTAGCTAAGATTTTATCTGCGAGCCAGATACAGTCATCAAAAGAGCCATATTTAGCTCGCGAGCCATAGGTTGCCGATCCCTGCTCTAGAGAATTGAGTATTATATTTTAGCATTACCTGATGCATTCTGAGGTTTTCTTAATTACATTTCCCTCGCAAATTCCTAGCTTCTGTGATATTCAATATTTTCTATGAGACCTGTTCAAAAAGTAATGTTTAGTTTGGTTCGAACAAGGTTCTGTTATTTGTCAATATAGGTTAAAATTCGGTTTCTCTAAGTTATGTTAATTTAGAAGCTATCAAATGTTTTCTATGACCAGAAGTCGGTGGTTGGACGAGGTACATACGCCATTTTCTTTCCTAGCCACATGCCATTCTGGTGAAGATGTAAACATTTACCGGAAGAAGTGATAATAGCAAAGAAAGTACGGTAAAGATTTGTTTCCTTAACCATTCAATATCTCCTTGCCTTTATAATGCACTGCAAATTCAACCTCGGAAACTTATTCAGATCACCTCAAATAGTTATGCTGCTGAATTACAGAAAAAATGACAATTTTTTTTAGGTTACGTTAGGTTTGGTTACGTTTAATTAGATTGGGTTGTGTTAGTTTTGGTTAGGCTTATGTTATGTTAATTCAGAAGCTATTAAATGTTTTCTATAACTATAAGTAGGGGTTGCATGAGATGCAGACGCCCTTTTATTTCGTAGCCACACGCCATTGTGGTGCAGATGTAAAAATTTACCAAAACAAATTACTTTGTCGGCATAATCTCCCCAGAGCTGCAATTAAATAAGCCTAACCAAAACTAACCCAACCAAACCTAACGAGACCTAACTATATTGGTAGGGAAAATCCTCACAACAGGTACAACATAAACAGGGTAATGCTGAATACGTCAGAATGTGAGAGGGATTTGGGTGTTCAGGTTACCTCAGACCTCCGTCCCAGAAAACAATGCATTGAGGCTAGAAATAGAGCTAATAGGTTGTTAGGATTCATTATTAGAAGTATTAAAAGTAGAAGTGCTGAGGTTATTTTGAAATTGTATTTAGCGTTAGTCAAACCGCACCTCGACTATGCAATGCAGTTTTGGTCACCGTATCATAGAATGGATATAATTTTGTTAGTCCGTGCAGAGAAGAATGACCAAAATGATAGAAGGGATTCGTAATTTTAGCTATGAAAGGAGACTAAAGCTTATGAAATTGCACTCACTGGAGCGATGTAGAGTAAAGGGAGATCTGATTGAAGTATTTAAATGGGTGAAGGGTTTTAATAAGGGGGATGTAGGAAAAGTTCTTACGATCAGTAGTCAGGATAGAACAAGAAATAACAGATTCAAACTAGAAAAATGTAATTTAATAAAGAAATAGGCAGAAATTGGTTTACAAATAGGGTGGTAGATGATTCGAACAGACTCAGTCAGCAGGTAGTTAGTGCACAGACGATAGGGAGTGTTAAGAGAAGACTAGATGACTTAATGCAGTGATTCCCAACCGGGGTTCCGCAGACCATCACCAGGGGTTCCGCGAGAAACCGTAAAATAATTATGCGCTATTACAAAATGACAGTGATCTTAATTCATAATTCCTACTCAACGACACGTCACAAACACTTTTCAGACACCAACATACTCGTAGGTGTCAGTTAGTACAATGTATATACTATATACTATGCATATACTATTGCTATGCTATGCATACTATACATATGCATAGCAAATACTATGCATAGAATAAACAAAAAATTTGTTTTATTGCCGGTGCGGGATACGCCCTTCATTCCTGGGTAGGAGGGTGACGCAACCCCGTACGAGTATCATACGTGTCACGAGCCCCAGCCCAGCTGTTCACACATCTTCCTTCAGTCAGTTTTGAGCAGCGCAACCGAGTGAAACGCTGTTTTAATTAATCTCACCAGTTAATATTTGTTTGCTACGGATTTTAAAGACTGAAGCATGTTCAAATATTTTAAAAGAAAGCATGTCAGTGGAGAGGAGGACAGTGACGAAGAATCACAAATACCACAGCAAAGTATGAGTAAAGGAAAAGTAAGTGATGTTAAAAAAAATGGCCTTTACAATGACAGTTATCTGGCCATTGGCTTTACATGGACTGGAGAAGAAAACTGTCCACTTCCTTTGTGCATTGTTTGTGGGAAAAAGCTCGCCAACACAGCTATGGCCCCAGCCAAGTTAAAGCGACATTTCACTACTAATCACAGCCACTTGTCAAGTAAAACCGTGGATTATTTTCGAAGACTCTTGGATTCACAGCAGAAACAAAGACAAGTTTTTGTAAAGAAGGTAACCAGCAGTGATAAGGCCCAAGAAGCAAGCTATTTAGTGGCTGAGCTAGTTGCCAAGAAAATGAAAAGTCATACTATTGCAGAAAGCCTAATAATGCCTGCTTGCAAAATAATTGTGAGAACAATGCTAGGTGAAGAAGCTGAAAGTGAATTAAGCAAGGTTCCTGTTTCTGATAATACAATTAGTAGGCGTGTAGATGACCTGTCCAACAATATTTCTGGTATTTTGTCTGAAATACTGCAAAATACCAACTTTGCTCTCCAAGTAGATGAGTCTACTGATATAACTGGTAAAGCTCAGCTGCTGGCATTTGTACGATTTGAAAATGAAGGTGAAATAATGGAAAATTATTTTTGCTGTAAAGAACTGCCAGAAACTACCAAAGGCCACAACATTTTCAATATCTTGTCTTCTTACCTGGAATCTTGTGGTTTGTCATGGAACCGATGCATTGGAATCTGCACTGATGGTGCTCCCTCAATGATTGGCTCAGTACAAGGCTTTGTATCATGCGTGAAAGAAAAAAAACCTGGTCATAACAACTCTCTGCTTTCTCCACCGAGAAGTTCTGGTTTCAAAAACTATTGGGGATGATTTAAAACACGTCCTTGATATAACTGTGAACATGGTCAACTTTATAAAGCAGCGCCCTCTGAAGTCTCGCATGTTTGCAAGGTTGTGTGAAAACATGAAAGAATAATAAAGAATAAAGATCACGTGACGCTTCTCCAGCACACAGAGGCTCGATGGCTTTCGAGAGGTAAAGTTTTGACAAGGGTATTCGAGCTGCGACAGGAACTGCTGCTTTTCTTCACAGAGAATAAT
>JAXIVD010000438.1:72500-82500 GCA_036785275.1 Cancer borealis
GGTATCCTGTTAACAGAGTGTAGAGACTTCTATCACTTGAGCTGATCATTTGGCAGGAAAGTTCATGTGAGGGAATCCACTTTGCGAGTCAGCGGGGAAGAAACATTTGCAGTCACCTCCATCACGCTTTCATGAATCTTATGCCATGATCAGTGAAGACTGGAACATTGTACACAATCAATCACAATCACATCAATCAAGCAAAACTCATGATGGGAAAAGGTTATTCTGCATTTCTGGAAGTGATTATAGTCTTCAAATTGTTTCTTGAATGATTCCTGGCACTTTTTTCATCCAGAATTTACCTGTGATTGTGTTCCCTGTATATGCAATTATTTCAGATATGATTTAAAGCTTTGATATAAAAAACAGTTGTCAATGGAAAGAATGTGAGGGACAAACATTTCAAATACATGACTTAAAACAAAAAAAATAGTGGCTATGAAGATTATGTGGCATCATGAGGCTTGTATGTGGCGCCTGTTAAGGTGTTGTGATAAAGGAAACCGTTTATGTGGTCATCATGGATAAAAACTCCTTCATCACCTAGTTGCACAACATTGCTAGCTGAGGGTCAGACACTTAGGGAGGTGGGAGTCCAACGCCAGACATGGATGACCCGTGATAGAAGGGTTGACAAGTGGAGGGTGCCGGTTCGTAAGCTTTAAAAATTTGTCCAGTATTGTCTAGCAGTACGTACATAGATTATGACCTTCCAAACTATTATGATTTATTGTAATGCAAAAACTATTTGTAACTGAACTTGAAAAGAAATTGTCCTTCCTTCCTATCTTAATTAACCTTGTTGAGATAAGATATATATTATCATGTGACGTCTCAAAGATAGGAGTTCTATATGTGAGTTTTCTGTGAAAGTTTGTGGTAAGCTTGTTAGGGGCAGCAGGTGGTTTATGTCTATAAAAATAGATGTTCCTCAGGTGACAAGGTGGTGGGGCTTCCTTGTGTTGTCATGTCCGTAGCCTAATGAATGTTGTTACCATGGCACAGTTAGTTGTGACCTGCTTCTGAATGAATTTGCAGATGTCTATTGTACATTATGAAGACAGTCCAATATGTTGTTGAAAGTTATTAAAATTTTGTTTGTTTTTTGTGATTTTTGTTGTTTTTAATATTTCTATTATGAATGTCGAGAAGTAAAGTAAGTTTCACACATTTTCATATTCTAAGGTATTGCTTATATTCATATATATATATATATATATATATATATATATATATATATATATATATATATATATATATATATATATATATATATGAATATAAGCAATACCTTAGAATATGAAAATGTGTGAAACTTACTTTACTTCTCGACATTCATAATAGAAATATTAAAAACAGAACAAAAAATAGATCTAGGAAATATCTAGGAAATGAAAAGCAATAAGTATATTTCTTTGCATCCTATGTACATACATGCGTGCATACTTCCATGTTGATTTTGAAATGATAATCAATTGTGTTATATATATATATATATATATATATATATATATATATATATATATATATATATATATATATATATATATATATATATATAACACAATTGATTATCATTTCAAAATCAACATGGAAGTATGCACGCATGTATGTACACAGGATGCAAAGAAATATACTTATGGCTTTTCATTTCCTAGATAAAGACACAAAAAATTCTAACTATAATGATTAGACCAAAACTGGAATCTGCAGAAATATTATAGTCTCTGCACACAAAAAAACATGTATTGAAATTGGAAAGAATACAGAGAATTGAAATTAAGATTGTACTAGAATTCAAAAAACCTAACATATGAAGAAAGATTAAAAGAAATGCAACTGACAATACTAAAGGAGAGAAGAGAAAGAGGACACATGGTATCCTTGTGCAGTTTTTCGAGCCTTTGCCATCCCTTGTGGGAGGTGATTAGAGTGAGGCAAGATGTAAAGAATAGAGGTGATAATATAGGCGAGCAATTTAAGAACATGACCTTCTCAAACTACTTAATATTTATATACTGTTGTCTTGTTGCAGGTGGAGCTTGAGATGCTAAATACTGCCACAGATGATATCAATAAGCTGGAATCTAGGCTAGAGGTGAGTTTTATCACATTCATTCAAAGACAATTACATTTCAAATTGGATAACAATCAATAATCACCTTGTCACTGCTACATTTTTTTCAATTATGTTTATTTGATTAATTGATTACTTACTTTATTTATTTATTTACTTTATTATGTATTTTTTTATACAATGTATTGCCGTCTATTGGGTAGTTCACTGTATATCATTAAAAGACCAAATAAATGTATAAAAGATGTACTTCCAAAAACTTACAGGCCAATGAAAATTTTATGTGTGTACATTGTATTTATTATTTCATGTTTTCTTAGATACTGTCTTTGTAAATGTAACTGAATAATTTGGATGGTAAGCTTACTTTGTAAGATTTAAAAAAAAAATTCTGGTTATCAGATAGAACCTGTAGTTTGTGCATATGATATTTTCTGCTCTTAAAAATCATATTCTTTTTCTTTCAGGAAACAAATAATGTATTCAGCTCAACCTTTGCTGAATCTACTGCCCGTCTCAAGAGCATGGGAAAGAAACTTGGCAGTTGCATTGAAAAGGCTCGCCCGTACTATGAGGCGCTAGAACTAGCACGAACTTCTCAGTCAGAATGTCAACGTGCAGCAGTACAATATCAAAGGGCCAACGGTAGGCTCTCCATAGTATTATACTATTTGACTATGCCATTATCTTGTCATTTGGTGAGCTAGGAGGAAGAAGAGCTTATTTAGTGAATAATATTAAATATTACATCCTACACTTTGTCAATTTGAATGAAAACTGTGATACAATTATCATTCCAGCTTTCAATCTATCATCTATAGTTTCTGTCCGGAAATGTCTCTCAAGGGGATGGCCACAGCAGAAGAGCCTTTACCTCTCCCCATCCAAACATTTCTTCTTTGCTAGTTGAATCCCTCCCCCTCTATCTGCAACTCTTTTATGCATGCACTCCTTCACCCTCTCCTTCTTACAACTGACCTTCCTCTCCTATGACCAACAATTTAACTCACATATACTTTCTTCACAATCTCTTTGCTATTCTTCCTTTCAATATGACCAAATCCTCTCAAAATATTGATTTTCACTCATTCCACTACACCACACTTCACTTCCTTTCCACAAGGTTCCATGCCACATCTTTCAGACACGTTTTCACTGCATATATATATATATATATATATATATATATATATATATATATATATATATATATATACATATAAACACTTTAAATATATATATATATATATATATATATATATATATATATATATATATATATATATATATATATATATATAAATATATATATATGTGTGTGTGTGTGTGTGCACGTTATTGTATACATATATGTATACCAAGTTCTATAAAATAACATTCTAATCTTGTTGGAAAAGTTAATAATTAAGGCATTGCTTGTGAATTTATAATGTGTTTACTTGCACTTTATTTGCATTAGTGTTAAGGTTTTGTAATAAACATGATATAGTTAAAAATGTTGTATAAACGAGGATCAGAACTGACCGTCTGACGCTTGTCCTTTTGCAATAATTGTAAGTAGCTTTCATGCATACAGTTTGACATCCATTGACTTTATCCAAGGTTTTCATACATACTACTTCCATACAAGGAAAATGTCAACTCAATAGTGAATAGTTACTAATATTGAAAAAACGTGTAACCTTTCAATAAGATTTACCTTTAGCAACGTTATCTGAAAGGTATGGTTTACGTTGGAATATAAACAAGTGGTTAAGGAGCTTAAACATTGCAACTTGAATTAAATGAAGTGTTTGGATTGGTTTAAAAGTTACATTGAGTTGAAGGTTCCAAAACTGTCATACACTTCTAATTAGTATATTTTGGTACTTATTCTATTTTCGCACTTAGCACATCAAATTTTAAGGTTGATAGGACAAAATATTAGTTGGGAAAGCAGAGTACTTCAGTATATAAGGAAGAAAATAATCTAAAGCCTGACTATCTCATGTGACAGTCCTTTTATGGTTTGCAGCTTTACATCAAGCCGCCAAAGAGACCATAGCTTTAGCTGAAGAGAGGTTTGTGAACAGCCGTCATGAGAACTGGCAGTTTGACTCAGCTTGGCAGGAGATGTTGAACCATGCAACCATGAAGGTACATACACACTTTAATGAGGAAAGGATTGTACTGATATAAACTCTTACAAGTGTATTGTAATTCATTTGATACATATTGGTGTTGGTGATTAATGATGAATCTTGATGTTGACAGGTGATGGAAGCAGAGGCCCAGAAGGCTGCTAGTGAGCGGGAACACATGCGTCGTGCAGCAGCGTTCCAGCAGGCAGAACAGCGGGTACAGCAGCTACAGCGTGGCCTCAAATCCTCAATCAATAAGTCACTAGTATATTTTGAAGAAAAAGTTCGGGTTGAGGCACAACTAGCAAGCCAGAAGGAGCGAGCACAGCAACTCCAAGCGGCCATAGCTGGCTCCAAGGCATCCTACGCCCAGTCACTGCGCCGACTAGAACAGGTGAGGGGCTACAGATTTTTTTTTTATTTATTTATTTATTTTTTTTTTTTTTAATCAACTTATGCATAAAATAAGAAGTGAACCAAAGACAAAACTGTTAATACTGAGGTGAAAATAGGTTGAAAAATTAATTGTTGAGGCTAATAATGAATGATATACTGATGCAATGGGTAACTGATTATACTAGATAAAGGGGAAAAGATAAACCATCAAGATTGGACCTATATTAGACCTATTATTTACCAAAGGAATAGATCTGGAAAAAGGTATTAATTAAGAGTGTCCATTTGGAAGGAGTGACCTTGTGGTCCTTGAAATTGAGATTAAGGGGACAGTTTGCTGTAGAAAATTTGAAAAATGTTGAAAATATACGAAAGTGAGTTTGTTTTGATAACAACTTGTGGCCTAGAGACATCGTGTGGCAATTTATATTTTTGTCTATTGTAAATTTAAATGCCTTAAGGGGAGGGATTTAAATAACCCTGCATGTGGCGCATTAGGTGGGAGTTATTCCTGTGTGTTTTTTACAATTAATAATGCAGAATAATCACATATCAATGCATTCTTGTGAACCTGACATCTAGGTTAGCGAGTCCAATGTGACTTATCATCAGGCTGGTGTGGCTTCCCTGCTCCTCTCACTCAGTGCATTGGGAACACTGTCTCGGGGCAGGTGCACGTCTCTGCTCTGCTTCTGTCACTTCCTTTTCACAATGCCTAAGCACAAACATGGTGTCAAGCAGCTTCAACAGTCCATTACTAAAGCAAGAAAGACAAGCTAGGCTGCATCCTATGGCAGCTCTTTGCACCTTCTCAATCTTCTCAATGTGTTATTTTTAAGTATGGGTTCCAGTTTTATGAAAAGACAGGGTGCAGAGGCATAGGGGAGAATAAAGTCACCCTGAGCCCTAAATGCCTTATCTTGGCTACTCTCTCTTAATGGTGATATAAGCTGGATATATAGATAGAGAGATACGTACCAGAAAATTTTTTTGTGCCAATACTGTCCAAGGATGGTATATCTCATTGCCAAAACAGTGATAGTCTCTCTACCTGACATTGTTAGCCCATACAAGGAGAGTTACACGTTGTGAAAGTTAGCGTGCCTTGTGGTCGGTGCAGTAACTTTTGGCACACCTTGTACAGTATACGACTAGAACATGGATTATCCAGTAACAGCTGGCAAATGTTTGATCAGTCTGAATGAAATGAATAGAGATAAAAAGGGCTTTATTTCGTTTATGTTAGATAAAGGTACCTTTGTATTTATTTTTGACCACCATATATCCCTATTAGTTTCACTCTATGAGGTATGAAATGAGAACCAAGAAGTAGACATAGAATGGAATGGGTGGTGTGATAGCTTCTTCCCTTTCTCTTAGATTTCAGAACAGATCCATGAGCAGCGGCGGTGTCAGATGCCGAGGGAGCCTGGCGTGGGAGCTGAACTCAACTCACCACCTGCTGGAGAGGATTACCAGTACAAGAGTGACATACATTTTGCACAGCATGCAGATTTAAGCCAGGAGGAAAAGGTATGTTACATACATATGATCTGCAATGAACTGATTATTTTTTTATAGTGTTCATACTGAAGTCAATGTATGTGTATATATACACTCGACCCTCAATTTAATAGATTGAATGTGGAATTTACTTGTCCGTTGCTTGGTATTCGGCGGTGGTCTTGGGAGATCAGTTTCACAAAGTCATGCGTGGCAAGCATTCTCACGTCATCCGGGGCCCTTAAAAGCCCCAGCATGTCTTCCCACATTGCTTCCATTCTCCACGTGGGTAAAGCCAGCATGGTGAAGTGGTGTGAGTGTTAGGGATCCATCCACAGGGTTTGACACAGTGTTGCATGTGTGGGATATGGCTTAATATACACATTGTTTGATATAACTGCCCTTTGTGCTGAGAGTTAAAATGTGAGACAACTCCCGTGTGGTTATCTCTGTTGATGTGGGTGCCTATGGAGCTTCTATTACGTCCTCGTCATCCTCCATCGGGCTCAAAGAAATGGTCAAGGTCGCTCACAGTCACATGTGTGTTGAGAGGCAGAGAGTCTGGGAGTGTCCACAACATATAAGATGGTGGCCATAATGACAATCGACAAATGCACATATGATCGCTACTCATAAATTTTTTTGCGCTATCAATAAATCATGGTACAGTTTCTAACCTATTGCTATATCCAAAATTGCTACTCCATTTTACGCTAAATCTGCAGTCCCATTGTATACCATTAAATGATCCTCATACCCACACTCCATTGGGGTGCTTTACTGACTTCTTTGTTTAGAGCAGTGAGTAGCAGTCCAAGTTTCAGGGTCATCTTATCATGTCAAGCCGTTTTTTCATGCACAGAAACCTGCTCTCATCACTCCAAAGGATCTTTCTCCAATCCAGTATTTATGCTTCTTGGCAAATTCCAATTTTTTTTCACCATTCATCATGTTAGAAGTGGTTTGTGTGCAGTCTTGACTGTTAGCATATTGAGATCTTTTTGCAATCTGGATTGTATCGTCCATTGAGACACCTCTCCTTCATGACCTGGCTTCAAGAGTCTGGAGTCATAATGGAACAATGTTAGGTGAGAGGTTCCGTTTATATATAAACATGTATACACACAGGGCCAGACTCTTTAATCTGGCACCCTTGGGACCAGGCTACTGCCAGACCACAGAAATCATCCCTTAAAAAAACCTATGTGAACTCAGCCTTACCAGTTCATTCCACATATACATTGCTGTGTTATCAAATGTAAAACAAGGCTTAAAACAGGTGATAAAACCATCATTAATTCTTCCAAACAAGGTTTTTGCTTCATGGAATACAAAGGTTAAAAAGCATCTTAAACCAAAAAATAATATATACTTACTGTACTGTAGTAGGCCATTTGAGAACCTGTAGCTCAAACAGGAAATAATAGTGTACATACTGTATAATAATTCATGCTTGCAAACAAGGTTTTTATTGTTTCATGCAATATAAAACTGCAAACCTGCTTTTGATTCTTGAAGTAATACACAGTGGATGATCCGATGACATAGTGCTCATACAAAGTCTATACAGATGTTCCTTTCTTTAATTTCTTTAGTAACTCCATCTTTTCAAGCATAGATAAAAAAATTTATGCTAATGCTTCTTACCTCTACCTTCATCTGCACCTTCTACTCCCTTGGGTGGCATCCTGAATAGGTAAATATGCAGCTATATATAAGAAATGAGCAAGACCGTATCACCAAATCACTCTGCTGCTGTTGGCTGCTGCTGAAAGTTGTAAACAACGTGTGGCACTGCCCTTGTAGCCCCTCAACTAATTAATGGCAGCTAATTAAAAAATAACCACGGGGTGCTGGATTAATGAGTTTTGTCGGTAGTAGGATCTGATGTGAGAGGTGTGAGGTTAAGAGGAAGGCTACGAACAGGATGGATGGAAGGATGGTGTGAAAAGAGCATTGATGAAAGAATTGTTTGTGGTGCAAGGGAGGATGATTGTTCATGATAGGAGTGAATGGAGAGCTGTGGTGGATGTATGAGCGGGGACGTAGCCTTGAAAGCACCTGGAATAAGTTCCCATGCTTCTAGTGTGACCCGTGGGATAGATTATGTGTGGGGAAGGAGAGACACATGTATTTACCTATGAAGTGGCAACGGTAGACCCATCAGACCTTGTGAATAAGACCACTGACCTCATTCCCATTGGCATGACTGACCTGATGTGCTGTGTTGGGCAGGGTGCCCTTCTTATCTCCTCTGGGTATAAAAAAGTGTATGTGTATGTGCATCTTTTCTTGGCTACCCACTTTTAGGAGGATAACAACCTGGTATATAGATAGGTAAACAGACTGCAAGAAATGTTTGTCACTCATGGGATAGGGGAAGCCTCTCCCACACAATGTTTGCTAGGCTATTCCATTATTATTTCACTGCCAACCCTGACCAATCAAAGAGTGACATTTTTTTTTCTTTTCAGTACTGGGAATCCTTAAGAGAGAAGCTGGAAAAGTTGGAGGTAAGTGGTGACAAGTGCGTGATAACAGATTCAGGTGAGGCATTCAGCTTTGAGCCTCAGGAAAGTCGGGAAAGGAGTGTGACTGGGAGCAGTGATACTCCCAGCTGCAATGGAGAGAGAATTGTGAGTGGACAGAGTAGCAGCCAGGGATCAAAGAGTGATGGAGAGAGTTCTTCTGATGGAATGACAGAGTCATCTGATGACTCTGCACCAGAGGAGAATCTGTCATCCACTTGCACGTCTGCAGAGTTTAGTGAAGAGAACATATTGGATAAACTCACCAAAGGACGAAGAGCTCCTCTTGGAATCTGTGAGGGAGTTACGGATGATCTAAAGAGCCCCAGGGCCACTCCCACAGAGTTTTCAAGCAGTGCTGCCACAGAAGGTGGTCAGTCTGTTGAAGTAAGTAATCCCGAGGGAATGTCTGTACAGCATATAGAAAATAATACAGCACAAACATTTATTAGTGATGCCAGTGAATTAAACTTGACACAAGGATGTAAGATGGTTACAGATGAAATGGAGATTATTGAACTTGATGAGGATGTAGAGGAAGTATATGAAGGTAATCTTTGTAATGAGAATGCAAAAGAGGATGGAGATGGCTCTTCTTCTCCTCCACCAACACCATGTCAGCCTAGCAGAAATTTGACTGTGATTGTAGAGGAGCTGGAGCACTGTGCCCTGCCTGAATAAATGCGTATTTGGTAGGCAAAACATAGATGACCATGGCATCTGAGATGCCTGTAGTGTTAAAGTAATGAATGTCAAGTGTAATGAAAGTTTATTTGGAAGATTTTGCAAGTCTAATAATATTAGGTTGGAGTAACGATAATGATAAAACACGAACAACTTTAGATAGTTTTATCACCTGGTAAAGTGATGAGAAATCAATGACAAAAAATTTTGTGCAAGAATGAGTGGAATAGATGGTATAGCTGCAAGCCAATATAAGAATGTTAGAGTACCTGAGGGAGAAGGAGTACAGATGTGTGAGGACTGAAGTATGCAAGGATGAGGTACATGGATAAGGCCAAGTGAACACCTGTGTCTTGGCGACCCATTCAAGGAAGTTTCAAACAATGTCAGAATAGATAGATGGATAGTTAAACAATGTTTTGGAAAAATAACTTCATTGCAGTTACATACATTTTTTTTACAATATTTCACAAAAAATAGGTTTGAAATTTCCTATCTTGGTTGATGTTCTCTCTTTACAAATAACATTTAGCAATCAATTCATACAAAATTAATCTTATCATTATTGTTTATATAATTAGCAGTGTTTAACAAATGTATTCATTACCGTGATGCTTTCAGTGAGTTTTAAGAGTTGTGAATATTGATGCTTTATGCTTGTATGTTTAATTGTGTTTCACAACTAATCA
>JAXIVD010000438.1:87500-110000 GCA_036785275.1 Cancer borealis
CAATGAGTTGCAAGCTCTCTCCTGGAGTGTAATGACTGGTGGTCACAATTCCAGTGCGTGATCCTCAAGACCATCGTGAATATATATATATATATATATATATATATATATATATATATATATATATATATATATGTATATAATATATATATATAATATATATATATAATATATATATATATATATATATATATATATATATATATATATATATATATATATATATATATATATATATATATATATATATATATATATATAATATATATATATATATATATATATATATATATATATATATATATATATATACATATATATATATATATATATATATATATATATATATATATATATATATATATATGTATATAATGTATGAATAAAATACATGATTAGAACTGAAACTGCCTCCTTGGGCACTCTTGTAAATTATCTCGTTTCTCTCTTTTCAGTAACTTTTCTTCCATTTCATCACTTTCCCATACACCTTCCAAGTTTTTATTTTTCAAACAAGTTTTTTTTCAAAGATATCCTATAAAATTTTTATTTTCAAATCTAGGAAACACATCCACCTATCCTTACCTTCATCTATGATACCCGCTACTCAGCTATTGCATAATAAGTTATAACATGATGCTTCCCAAACTACTGCTTTAAGCAACACAATCACCACCCCTGACGTAGCAGAACCTTGTTACCGTTTGCCTGGCTTCTGGCTCCTTACTCGTTACTCCCATAAAAGTAAAAAGCATCCATAGACCATAGATTACAATGGAATTTCATATTCAGTAGTGACCAGACTTATACAAACAATATTGAGATATGTCAAATCCTGTGTACAATGAGATTTAGGGAATTCGCTTTTAAAAAGGAGCTCTGCAAAACGTATCTAACATAAGCTATATATGAGAGTCAATGTGTGTGTGTCGTGCATATATGTCCATAAAAGCGACAATCAGATCTGGAATGTGTTATCTTGCTCTTAGGCCTGCCAGACAAGTTGCTAGCTCACTAAACTAAGACAGTTAACTATTAACACAATGAAAATGTGCCTTACATTTATTGTTACTTTTGAAGAAGAAAAAAATACAAATTTACAGTGTGAGAAACAATGGTGATAGTAGAATAAGCTTTACTTAAGTTCTTAGTTATCATGATCGTTGTGCCAGTTAGGTACTGGTGTAGGAGGTTCAAGACTAACGAAAAACTGGACATAGGATGATTAAAGTTTTACAGAAAATTGCACTGTGAATAGTTAAGGGTAATTAATTGTATAAGGGATGCTTAGATTGTATGCTTTAAATGTTTCATTTAGCTCACCAGCCATCTAGTAGTATAGTAAGCGTGGCAGTATTGGAGTTGTTATCTGTGTGAGTTGTAAACCTTGAAGCTAGTGGTCCTAGTTAATATTTGAAGCGCATCAGTGCAGTATTTGCAACTTCATTCTTCATCTTTATTAAAACCTTGAAATTTTATTAATATTATTATTATTTCAATTATTACTTTTGTTGTTGGTCTTTTTTTTTTATTAGGGAGTAATGTTCAACTAGCTCTGTATGGTTCATTCTGTATCTCCCATACTTGAGTACTCATACTGTAGACACAAGTTTTCAAAAGTTTCGCGCTTACCCACTTGCAGTTGTTAATCATGCAAATTTCCATCTCACTCTTGGTACTAAGATCAAAAATGTGCCTTCATGGCCTCAGTTCTCGTCCGTGCCATGTAATGGATGTCTATTTAGAGTGAATTATTAAATTGTTGAACTTCGGTTTTGGGTCTTTTTCCCTTATCAATAATTACATAGTTGTATAAGTAATTTAGACAATTTTGAAATTTATTAGTTAAAAAACATTTGTTAGTGACCAGCGTCATGTGTCGGTGCGATATTAATTCCGTGTTTTGGTGTGAAGTCTCCGTCGGCTTAAAGCTTAACAGTGCCCTGGCACCTTGGGTACAGCCGAATCTGGCACCTCGTGCCACAAGAGCCACCTAAGCCAGTGCCTCAGTTAGGGCACTGCCATTGTGCTGAGAGGATAGAGTCTGTGGGACACGTTTGCTGTGATATCACGCAATATTCCGCGTCTGCAGCTATGGACATGCTGCCCAGTGTGGCGGCCAACACTGAACACCAATTCCCACTCATTTAAACATCAAGATCATATATAATTTTGATTATGAAAATTTGTATTGAAATACATATTTAGTGTTAATAAGTGATATTTTTCATGAAAAATGAAAATATATAAAAACTGATTTTGGTTTGCCGCTATCACCCAGCAAACCAGCATGCAACAACTGTCCAAGCCGTGCATGAAGCAGTACTCGCAATAACAGTCCAAGCCCGTGCCTGTCCAGGCCGTGCAGGTAGTGTTACTCATTATAACTGAAAGCCGCGCTGGAAGTGGTACTCGTAATAACAGGTGACTGTCCAAGCCGCAGGAAGTGATACTCGTAGTAACAGGTGAGTGTGATGTACTCGCCACTCGCAGTTACAGCATTCGTAAATTTATTCACAACATTGGTGTGTGTTCCTAAGCATAAACACACTATCTATGTACTCCCATTCGTATCTGCGTTTTTGTTAAGTGTGCATTATACATGAAGAATACTTCGTAGATAGATGAATGCAGATATATCAAACAACACGTTGGTATTGTGATTGGTTTCAAAATACGAGTATTTTATCCCCATTGATTAATGTTATGTGCATGTTACAAGATAAGCTAAAAAGTAACTGCAAAACTAAAAAAAAAAAATTCTGAAAAATCAACCTTTGAATTTGCTGTCGAGATTATGCCCTTGTTTCTTCAATTACACCAAAATCACACTCGCGTCTCACACACTACAGTACTCTGGCCTCTCACATTTCCTATTGCCAGCCTGGGCGAGTACCAAAACTCAAAAGGTGTCTGCCAGGAGATGGTGTCAACACTTGGCAAAGGAAGCGTGTCAGCTCGAGACGGTCTATGTTTCTGCTTAAACATTACCTGCTGGGAACAGCATGTTGCGAGATTAAGGTTTCTCCTGCTGTTGCTTCCCTATTGCTTGCCTCGATCTTCTGGAACTATTAATAGTGTGGGCTGTAGCAGGCAGCAGACAGTTGATGGTTGAAATTAAAATTGTAGTGCAACCAATTGAGCCTCTCCTGCACCGCTGCACGTATTATGGCATTATTTTCTTCTATTTCATTCCTTTCTGCTCCCAACAACATATATTATTTTCCCATAAACGCATTTAATGTTAGATACTTACAACCGATAAGATAAAATGGAAGGTAAATGAGATATTGTTCCCGCATGAAAACTCGTTGCAGGTACAGGGAGGAAAAGAAACTACATAATGAATTGACATTGTGTGAGAGGAGGAAGACACCAATGGATGTAGCAAACGGGTAAAGATACGCTGCTGTAGAGATGAAGGTGCTGTTGTGGCATGATCAGATGGTCTCGGGTCTCCATGATCAGCAGGTTCTTATGTAATGAGCATAACTTTATTGACTCTTCAGGAGCAAACAAGCATTCTTTCTTCTGGTTCAATTATGATTCGAGGGATCGAGAGTTTTAGGATTGAGGTTTCAGAAGTATAGGACACGTCATGGATGGGAGTAGTAGAGTTAAAATTAAGATTCTCAGGAAGGGTCACTTTACAGCTGCCATCCACAGCAGCAATACCCTCTGTTGAGGTAAGTGTTCTGGGATTTTTCAAGTGAATAGATTAGCTTGTGTGTATATCTATATATTGAGGTTATATGGGTATGGCTCGATAATGAAGTGTAAATACTTGTGTGAGTGTTGTGTTACAACACTCATATAAGTATTTGCACTGCACTTTATCTAACCATACAGGGTTTCGGGACGGAGAGGAAAGCTACCTTTTCCTAGCCACCGAGTTTTGTGCCTTTTGCTTGTGTTAGTTTTATAATGTGTTAGTGTTAGGATGTGCTAGTGATAGGATGTGCTAGTGTTAGGATGTGTTAGTGATAGGATGTGTTAGTGTTAGGATGTGTTAGTGTTCGAGAGTCATATTACCTAAGGTGGTGGTTAGTGCCGTACGAGGCAGAGGAGGCTGACTTTACCTCGTGCCTGAGGTGTGATTAAGGAGGAGTGCTTTCCCCCTCCCCCCCTCCCACCCCGAATTAGGCTGGGTTAATTACAGTGCCTACTAACATAAAAAAAAACTACAGTGAAAGGGAGTTACATTACACTTAGATAGGGCTTTTTGTGGTAAAGATAGGAAGGGTAGGACAAGGGTGTGTTTACCAGGGGCAGGGATTGCAGATGTTAGTGATAGGTTAGAGGTGAGGCGAGGGGACCAAGCCTATTGTTTGCCTGAGCGTCGGGGGAACGACGTCAATCGTCACCGTGTACGTAGTGAGGAACGTTTTAGAGGGTTCAGGGAGGTCTTGGATAAGGTTAGGGATAGGAGTGGATTCCCAGTGGTGTGTGGGGTCGAGCAGTTGTTGGCATGTGACAGACGGCAGTCCAGGGCGATGGCATTGAACTGTCGGCTGACAGAGCATTGCAAAGCTAATGGATGGGCCTTCGTGGACAACTGGGGCAGCTTTTATGACCAAGACCACCTTTACCTCAGAGTCGGACTGCACCTTTCACAGAGAGGGATTCAGATCTTGTCTGAGTCCCTTGAACGTGAAATGAGTGCCCAGCAGGCATTTTTTCATGTAGACGGTAAAGGGAAGGCAACTGGAGTCATAAGAAGTGGCTGTAGTAAGAAGGTGACTCAGGGGGCATAGGAAGTGAAGTGGGAGGTCCTTAGATACAGCTAGTAGGAGCATTAGTAAGAAGAGGAATAGTGGCTTGAAGACTTACTATACAAACTGCTGGAGTATTGTTAATAAGATAGACTTTCTTAGAGAAATGACTAGTTAGTATAGAGGAGTTAGATATCATTGCTTTAACAGAAACATGGTTGGATATGTCAGGAAAGATATTTAGTCCAGAAATAGGGCTAGAGGGGTACAAGTTATTACACTAGGATACGAGAGGAGGGAGTTGCACTTTATGTTAGATATATTGCAATGTTGTGTAAATAATGTGATTAAAACAGGTGACTGTGTGGAATCCATATACTTGCTATATGGCAGGAGATAAACAGGGCGTGTAGGTATGATCAGTTATGTGTATTAGATTTTAATTCAAGGAACAATGACTGGGAACTAACTGTAAGTGATAATGATGTTGAGGATTTGTTAAAGTTAGTTCAGGATAACTTTCTAAAGCAGGTAATCAAGGAGCCTACTAGAGGAGGTAATATTCTAGATTTAATATTAACTAACGGAGATGATTTAGTTAAGGAAGCAGATATTGGGGGGCAGTTAGGTAACAGCGATTATTGTGAAATTAGGTATATATTGAAAGGGGAGAAAGACGTTAGGAGTGTCAATAAGCATAGGGTACCTGACTTTAGAAAGGCAAATTATGAGGGATTAAGAAGACACCGGTAGGGGATTAGCTGGAGTCCGTTAGAGAGGGAAGATGAGGTGAGGTCAGGTTCAGAAGGGGAGTAAGCAGATAAAGGGAGATCAGATCAGGTTTTTACGGGGGAGGGGTGGTGGTGGAGGGAAGTCAAGGCTGAGGAGGCATAAAAATTTTTTTGACAATTTGACTGCAGATCAGAAATAAAATATTCCTTATAGGGCGATAAGATCATGTAAGAACGATAATAAATGGACTAACAAATTAAAGCACATCATAGGACTAAAAAGAAACATATGAAAGGGTTAAGGCAGGGCAGGATAACTATAGGGAACAGTATATCGAATCAGCTAGGACAGTCAAGAAGCTAACACGAACAGCAAAGAAACTATACGAGATTAAGGTAGCTAGCCAGGTAAAAACTGACCCTAAGGGATTTTTCAAGTATATAGAACACAAAGCAAGAAGTTGGTGGGTCCGTTGAAAATAGGACAGGAGGATATGTGTAAGGTTCTGAATGATTATTTCTTGAGTGTTTTTTACTGAGGAGGACAGACAATTCGTTCCTGTTTGCGAGCAAATATTTAGAGGTGAGGGATTAGTGGTAAAGGAAATAAATAAAATTGAGAAGTTTAAATCACCCGGTCCAGATGAGGTTTATCCCAGGGTAATAAAAAAAATTTAAAGAGGTGGTTAGCCAGCCGTTAGTTAATATTTTCAGGAAATATGTAGATTTAGGAAAGTTTCCTTCAATGTGGAGGCAAGCTAATGTATAGTTCCTATTTTCAAGAAGGGAGATAGAGCATTAATGTCTAATTACCGACCCGTCAGTTTGACTTCAATTGTAAGTAAATTACTAGAGTCTGTTATTACAAATAAAATTAGAGAACATTTAGAAAAGTTTATATTCACAGCATAGGTTCACCAAAAATAGGTCATATCTCACTAACTTATTAAGTTTTTATAGGAAGGTTTATGAGGCAGTAGATAGTAGTGAGAATTATGATATTATGAACCTTGACTTCAGTAAGACATTTGATAAGATTCCACATGATAGACTTCTAAGTAAGGTTAGAGCACAATGGATCGATGGGAAGCTTCTTCACTGGATTAGGTCCTGGTTAAGCGATAGGCAACAAAGAGTTACAATTAATGGTTCTAAGTCCAAGTGTGGAGGGATGGGAGAGGAGTAACAAGTGGAGTGCCACAGGGATCTATTTTGGGGCCATTACTATTCTTAATATACATTAACTACTTAGACAGTGAGATTAGTAGTGATATTAGTAAATTCGTTGATGATTCTAAGATAGGTAGGATTATTAGATCAGAGTCTGACGTAAAGGACTTGCAAGGAGACTTAGATGGTTTAAACGAGTGGGTGGTCAGGTGGCAGGTGAATTTTAATATTGACACGTGTAGAGTAATGAATGTTGGTAACTTGGAAGCGAAAATCCTCACAACAGATACAACATCAGCAGGGTAACGCTGAATAGATCAGAATGTGAGAGATTTGGATGTGCAGGTTAGCTCAGATCTCCGTCCCAGAAAATAAAGTGTTAGTGTTCTATGGATGATTCAAATCTACCGCCTTGTAACGTCACAACAACATGGCGGGAGCAGCTGATGACAATAGAGAGAGAGGAGCGGCGGTTGACCGGAGCTCTTGACAGAGACACGATCTGGTGAGGACGGGAGGCTATATTAACACTGGTAGCAGAGCGTAGTTCGCCATGACGTCTTGCAAATGGCCTCCTAAGCTTGATAAGGAGTTGAGCTATGAGAGTTGGCTGAAGAACATTCGAGATATGGTGCAAGCTAACAGATCTCCCCAAGAAGAAACAGGCATTGGCGATTCATTTGTCCCTGGACGGGCGAGCCAGAGTGGCCACCTCAGAGATTGAAGTGAGTGACTTGGAGGTTGATGGTGGTGTCGAGGTTATTCTGACAAAACTAGATGATCTCTTCCTGGTGGATAAAGGAAGAAGGCAGTTTGCTGCATTTCAGGACCTGTACAACCTTCGGCGCCAGAGTGAAGGTAACGTGAGAGAATTTGTGTCCAAGTTGGAACACACCTACTTCAAATTTACAAAACAAGGTATGACACTCCCTGACTGTAATGGGTTTTATGCTGCTGGCCTCTTGTAACCTTAGTGATAATGAGCAACAACTGGTTATGTCAGCTATTTCGGAGGTTTCTTTGAAGAATATGAAGGGGACATTGAGCCGCATTTTCCATGGGGAGATCAGTGTACAGTCTGCAAAGCCGATTCATAAGCCAGTCATGTGTTACTTGGTGGGGTGTGTGATGAATTTGATGCAGACGGCGGAACAAATGAGTCAATGTTTGTTAGAGGCTCAGCGTGGAAGATTCAGAAGTTCAGCACGTGGCTATAGGCCAAGAGGAAGATTTGTGCCAAGAGGAGCCACAAGGAGACAGAACCCACTAGGACCAGATGGAAGGATATCAAGATGTATGGTGTGTCACTCTCGTTTTCACTGGGCAAGGGAATGAATGCCCTGATGCGTATGAAAATATGGAGAACTATAGTTGTAGTAGTGCTGGAAGTAATAACACAGGTGGTACAAGTGCCGCAGTGAATTTTTCATTGTTTGCTGGTTATGCAAATGGCGAGCGTGAGAACAAATTAAGCAAGTTGGTTGAAGAGGCCAAGTGTTGTGCTGTATTGGACTCTGGGTGTTCAACTACAGTGTGTGGGGTCAAGTGGTTGGATGAGTTTTTGAATGCATGTAGTGACTTTGAACGTGGAAATTTAGTGGAAGAGGAATCCAAGGCTACATTAACATTTGCTGACGGCGTTACTGTTCCTTCTTTGAAGTGTGTCACAGTGCCATGTTCAAGAACATAAGAACATAAGAAATGAGGAGACTGCAAGAGGCCAGTTAATGACCTACACGAGACAGTTCCTTGTCCCCCACCCTTGGAATAATCCAATATTTAGCCATCCCTCCTGTCATCCCTATCCATACTCTCATCCAACCGTCTTTTAAAGCTACCTATTGACTCAGCACTTACTACGTGTCTATCCAGTCTATTCCAATCGTTCACGACTCTGTTTGTGAACCAATATCTACCTATGTCTGTCCTGAATCTAAGTTTTTCTAGCTTGTATCCATTTCCACGTGTCCTATCCTGGCTACTAAATTCTAAAACCTGATCAATGTTTCCCTTATTAATTCCTTTTACCCATTTGAAAACCTCAATCATATCATCTCTTGCCCTCTTTCTCTCTAGGGAGTGGAGATTTAAGACGTTTTAACCCATCTTTGTAGGGTAAATTTCTCAGCCCCTGAATCATCTTGGTCATTTTTCTCTGAACTACCTCCAAGGAGCCTATATCCTTCCTATAATAAGGGGACCAAAATTGAGCTGCATAATCTAGGTGGGGTCTGACTAACGCTAAATACAACCTCAGAATGACCTCAAAACTCCTATTTGTCACACACCTACTAATAAATCCCAGTATCTTGTTGGCCCTATTTCTAGCTATAATACACTGTTCCCTGGGGCGCAAGTCACTGCTTATTTGAACTCCTAAGTCCCTCACACTATATGACCTTCCTAAGGTAGTGTCATTTAATGTGTAGTTTACAGACCTATTTCCTTTACCTACGCTCATGATACTATACTTGTTAATATTAAACTGCATCTGCCATTTCTCTGACCACTCGTACAGCCTATTTAAGTCATCCTGCAGCATCCTAGCATCGTCTAAATTCTTTACCTGTCTTCCTATCTTTGTGTCATCGGCAACTTTACTGATATCACTATTTATTCCTGTCTCTAAGTCATTTATATAAATTATGAATAACAATGGTCCTAGTACTGATCCCTGTGGTACCCCACTAGTGACATTACCCCATTCTGATTTCTTCCCATTGATTTGTACCCTCTGTTCCCTACCAGTAAGCCATCCCCTAATCCATTCTAGTACCTTCCCACCTATGCCGTGAGCCTTAACTTTACTTAATAGTCTCCTATGGGGTACTCTGTCAAAGGCTTTACTGAAGTCCAAATAAACTATATCATACTCGTCCCCCTTATCTATTGTTTCAAATACTTTCCTATAGAAGGATAATAAATTTGTGAGGCATGACTTCCCCTTGCTAAAACCATGTTGACTATGTCTAATTAGCTTGTGTTCATCTAAATGTTTCCTAATTGCCCTTGCTATGATAGCTTCTAACATCTTGCCTACCACTGATGTTAAACTAATTGGGCGGTAGTTACTACTTTCTGCCTTATCTCCTTTCTTGAATATAGGAACTACATTTGCCTGCCTCCATAGCCTAGGAACTACTCCTGTGTCTAGTGATTCTCTAAAAGTCATTGCAATAGGTTCAACGAGTTCTTTACATTCCCTAAGAATCCTCGGAAAAATGTCGTCCGGCCCTGGAGATTTAGTCTTTTTAAGTCTATCTATTTCCTTGCTAACTACTTCCCTACTTATGGCTATTTCGCTTAATTTATCATCCTCTTGTCCCCTAAAGATCTGTACTGGCTCCAGTTCCCTACCCGACTCTTGAGAAAATACGGACAAGAAGTATTTATTTAATTCCTTACTAATATCCTCAACATTTTCTATCAAGCTGCCATCCATTCCTTTAAGAGGTCCTATTCTTTCCTTTGTTTTAGCCTTGTACAACTGATAGAATCCCTTTGGATCCTTCTGGGCATCTCTAGCTATCCTAACCTCATAATTCCTCTTTGCAGTCTTAATATCCTTTTTAACCTTCCTAGCTAGGTCATTATACTGCCCTACTACCTGTACTTCTCCCCTTTTAATTCTCCTATAGAGTCCCCTTTTTAATCCAATTTCCCTTCTAATGTTGCTATTCATCCATTTTGGATCATTTTTATTTGACCTAACCCTCCTCTTAGGTATATGCTGTTCCTGCCCTGTATGAATTTCCCTTACTATGTTATTATAATGCAATTCTATCTCAATGTTTTGATCCTCCTCTCTGCCTACTCCTATACCCTCCCAATTTATACCCTGGAAATAATTTCTGAGGCCCTGGTAATTTCCTTTTCTAAAATCTGGTACTAAAGCAGTGTTTTGTTCTACCTGCCTCTTTGCATTACTCTTGAATCTAATTTCGTGGTGGTCACTAACATCAAACCTCGCTCCTATCTCAACCTGACTTACCAAAGTTTCATTATTCGTTAAGACCAGATCTAAAATATTTCCCTGTCGTGTTGGTTCCCTTACAAGTTGTGTGAAAAAACCATCCTGGACGACATTTAAGAATTCCTCCGAGCACCCGTCTCCTGTCATACTATCCCAGTCTATTCTCCTATAATTAAAGTCCCCCATAACGCACACATTATTATACCTAGATGCCCTTGCAAGCTCCTGCATCAGGGATGCACTAGCTGCTTCGCCTAACTCCGGAGGCCTATATATAATGCCTACAACTAACTTATTCCCTCCTATAATAATGTCAATCCATAATGACTCCGTATTCCTATCTTTTTTATTGTGGTTTTGACATAGCTATTTAATGTGTTTCTAACGTACAGTGCCACACCTCCCCCTCTCCTCCCCACTCTATCCTTGTGGAAAAAAGTGTACCCATCTATTCCTACTTCAGGTAAGAAATGTTTGCCTGCAATATCTAACCAAGTTTCTGTAATACCTATAATATCTAACTCTTCAACACATGTGATACCTCTAAGTGTGTCTATCTTATTTATTACACTTCTACTGTTTGTATAAAAGACACTTAGTTCATGCACCTCCCTCTCTTTACCCCGTCCTTTGTCACTATTACCCTTACCTCTATTAATATTTAGTTTCCCGGACTGGACTGCTTAACAGCCCTCTCAAGACACTCACTAAGTTCCTGCACTCCCTTCCTACTGAAGTGTACACCATCCCTGGCATACAGCTCCTGTCTCCCATAGAACCTGCTCCACTCATCCATAAAACCTACCTCATCCTCCCCACACATCCTCATCAACCTGTCGTTGAGGCCAAGGGCATGTGAGAGCCATCAGCCTCTAACCCCCTGTAAAGGGAGCACCCCTGAGACTATACACCTCCTATCACTCCCTTATCTCCCTCAGAAGCTCCCTATATCTAAGCACTAGCTCCTTTGACCTTACCCTGCCTACATCGTTCACGCCCACGTGAACCACCACTAACGCCTCTTTCCCTGTCCCCTCCACAACCTTCTTGTATCTCTCTACCACGTCCTGTACTCCGGCCCCAGGAAGACAACACGTCATCCTCCTTGCCCTGTCGGCTTTACAGAAGGTCTCGTCTAAATACCTAATCCTGGAGTCACCCAGAACTAACACTTCCTGCGACCCTTCTAACCCTTCCCTGTCCTTCCTCACCTTCCCACCCTCCTTCCTCTCCTTCCCATCTAACTTCCTCTTCACTATCTTCGCCTTGGGTGTCCTGTCCCGTTCACCTGCTCCTACTTCTATCACCACCTCTACCTCTTCCTGTGTAGCTAACAAGCCAAACTTGTTGCTACACTCTACCTGACCCAGGGGAGGAAATTCCACCTCACACAAGGGAGGGTTCACGCTCCCCTTCCCTCCCCTACCCACAATCCTCCAACTATTCCCCCATTGTCTCTGACCTGAGTCACCTGACCTGAGTCTCGTGACCTGACGCTAGCTTCCTGCCTTAGCTCTAATAACTGTTGTCTCGTCTGTGCCAACAATACTTTCACCTCTTCCTCTAAGGCTACATTTTTAGCTGACACTTCACACAATTTACATCCACTTACCTTACATTGTCTCTCCATTCCACAAGAACCACACCTCACCACTCCACCCCCCAACACCACTCCACCCTCCATACCTGTAACCTCCTCGCCTATATTGAGTACTACGCACTCAGCCATCTAAATACTTTTTCACAAAAATGTACACAAAACACAATAAAATACTTATGGTAAAAATATAGCCTGGTATCCCTTGTGTTGACACACAAAAACACAATAAAATATCTGTAATGGATAATACAACCTGGTATCCCTTGTAGCACGAGCGAGTAGCAGCACGTCCTCCTCTGAGCAGGTCAGGCAAGTGAGCCTGATCTGCTCAGACCTGTTGGAATTAAGGGGAACATTAAAACAGACGTGGTGGATTGTAATATTCCGTTGTTACTCAGTAAGAAGTCTATGAAGAAGGCGAATATGGTGGTAAATTTTGGTACAGATCAGGTGACAGTTTATGGGCGTCATATGGACTTGAATACATCGTCGTCTGGTCACTATTTGTTGCCGCTCTCTGACTGACTAGATGGAGGATCCTGTGGGGAGACAATCGCCTTGAATATGTTGAGGGGAGGTGATGTGAAGAAGACAGCCTTCAAGCTACATAGACAGTTTGGTCACCCTACTCCAGCAAAACTCATCAGACTTAGTATAGACTCAGGTATTAAAGACTGAACTTGAGCGAGCAGTGGAAAAAGTAACTAAGGAATGTGATACTTGCCTACGTTTTCAGAAGATAAAGCCACGTTCAGTTGTATGTATGCCAATGGCATCCAAATTCAACGAAGTTATTGCCATGGATTTAAAGTCCTGGGGTAGTAATTTTTTCCTCGTGATTGTTGACTTAGCAACGAGGTATTCTATGGCAACAGTCATCGGAAACAAATGTGCACCGACTATTGTGAAAGGCCTGTTCAAGAGTTGGATTGCAGTATTTGGCGCTCCAGGGAAAATATTGTTTAACAATGAGGAAATGCGTGCCCTGGGAGAAGCTTTCAACATAAAAATAATGACTACCTCTGCAGAAAGTCCCTGGAGCAATGGAGTCTGCGAAAGACAAAATGCAGTAATTGGCAATATAGTGAGAAAAATCATTGATGAAAGCGGATGCGACTTGGAGGTAGCATTAGCTTGGGCATTGTCGGCCAGGAACACCCTCAGTAATTATTCTGGTTTTTCACCTAATCAACTTGTATTTGGTCACAATCCAGGATTGCCCAATGTATATACCAACGATCCTCCAGCTTTGGAAAGAACCCAAGCATCAGATATTGTAAGGGACAATCTGAACGCCTTGTATGTGGCTAGAAAGGAGTTCCTGAAAACTGAATCAAGTGAACGGTTATCAAGAGGCTTAAGGCACAATATAAGGGCTAGTGATTTAAATGATGTTCAGAATGGAGATGAAGTATTCTACAAACGTGCTGGAAGCCATGAGTGGCACGGTCCTGGAATTGTGATAGGGAGAGATGGGAAACAAGTGTTAGTGCGATATGGAGGAGTCTATGTAAGAGTACATGTGTGCAGGTTAACCCGGGGCCATCCAGGTGTTCAGAGGATTGAAGACAGTAACAAAGACAATGCAGGTGTCGAAGACGGTGATAAGACCGTGCCTATTGAGGAAAGTGATGAAGAAAGTGAAGTGTCATCTGAGGAAACTGAAAGTACAAGATAAACTGCTGCGGGTTCTGGTGTACAGAAGACAGTGCCACAAATTGCGGTGAAGGTGGGTCAGCGTATACAGGGTGTACACAAGATTACTGGAGAATTGCAATCCGGTCGGATTCTAAGTAGAGCTGGAAAATCCACCGGGAAATATAAAGATTGTTACAACATTAAATGGGATTCGGATGGTAGTGAAAGCAAACACTTCAGAGTGTTGTAAAGAATATGTTTATGAGCAACAAAAACAAATTAGTCAACATACGTCATCGGTGGGCGACAATTATTGAATCCTAAGAAACCAAGAAAAACAAAATTTGCAATAAATTCCAGAAATATTGGAATTTCAATCTGAAAACACTTACATGCATAGCCCATGTAGTCTATATTAATATGCAATACCATAGAATACACCATACGTGACTGTGCACTCGAAATTGGGTCTTCCGCAAATGGGTACTGAGGTGATTTTTTTTATTTTATTTGAATAAAATACTTAAAATCATCATAGAAACCTCAAACAAAAAGCAAACACCTCAGAGTGATGTGAAGAATATATTTATGAGCAACAAAAACAAATTAGTCAACATACATCATCGGTGGGCGACAATTATTCAATCCTGACACCAATAAAAAAACAAAATTTGCAATAATTTCCAGGAATATTGGAATTTCAATCTGAAAACACTTACATGCATAGCCCATGTAGTCTATATTAATATGCAATACCATAGAATACACCATACGTGACTGTGCACTCGAAATCGCGTCTTTCGCAAATGGGTGCTGAGGCGATTTTTTGTTTGTTTTATTTGAATAAAATACTTAAAATCATCATAGAAACCTCAAACAAAAAGCAAACAACTCAAAGTGATGTGAAGAATATGTTTATGAACAACAAAAACAAATTAGTCAACATACGTCATCGGTGGGCGACAATTATTCAATCCTAAGACACCAATAAAAACACCATATTTGCAATAATTTCACCCAAGGACATCCTGCCCAGGTTCCCCGAGAAGTGCCATGTAGCTGTCGCAAGCAGGTCTTCTGGCGGTTCAGGGTCCAGGTCAGAGAGCTCTCCAATCAACATCTGAACCACCCGATTGTCCTCCATGACCTGCTGCTCCCTGGCGGTCTGCATCTCCTCTGCCACCTCCTCCAAGGTATATCGAGAAAGGCACACCAGGTTGACACGCCTGACGATGGCCTCACTCTCAAAGAATTGGCGTACTTGCGTCCAGAGAGACACAAGTCACTGTCTTGCAGGGGGAGAAATATCGTTATTGCACAGAAAAATAAAACACTGTCTGCAGTAGCAGTAAGTATAACTCCCTTGAAGAAAAGCACAAGTCACTGTCTTGCAGGGTGAGAAATATCTTTGTGGCACAGAAAAAAAAACACTGTCTGCAGTAGCAGTAAGTATAACTCCCTTGAAAAAAAAAAGCACAAGTCACTGTCTTGCAGGGGGAGAAATATCTTTGTTGCACAGAAAAAAAAAAAAAAACACTGTCTGCAGTAGCAGTAAGTATAACTCCCTTGAAAAAAAAAAAGAAGCACAAGTCACTGTCTTGCAGGGGGAGAAATATCTTTGTTGCACAGAAAAAAAAACACTAAGTCACTGTCTTGTAGGTGGAAAAATATCTTTGTTGCACAGAAAAATAACACTGTCTGCAGTAGCAGTAAGTATAACTCCCTTGAAAAAAAGCACAAGTCACTGTCTTGCAGGTGGAAAAATATCTGTTGCACAGAAAAATAACACTGTCTGCAGTAGCAATAAGTATAGCTCCCTTGAAGAAAAGCACAAGTCACTGTCTTGCAGGGGGAGAAATATCTTTGTTGCACAGAAAAAAAACAGTCTGCAGTAGCAGTAAGTATAACTCCTTTGAAGAGAGAGACAAATCACTGGCTTGTAAGACGCAATCATTATCTCCCCCATCACCTATTTTTTCTGCCCCTGGAGCTTCTGCCTTTTCATTTGGTCATGGCTTCTAGTATCCCTCACACAGTCGCCGGTGGCCTGGCGTTTGGAGGGCAACTTGGCGTGAACATCAGAGTTTGTGTCCCTGCACAAGTTGGAGCCAAAACCATTGAAAAGCTTGCCGCCCACGACGGGGAGAATCTTGGTGATTACAAAATGCCCATTACAGCACTGTGCCACCTCAAACTCTGGGAACTTCCTGGCCAAACCAACAAGGATCTGCAGGAATGTGTCCTTATGGTTGTCACAACCAAAAAACCTGAAATAAAATGTGAATGTTAGCACATTACAAGTGAATAAAAAATTATACAAATAAAAATATAAAAAAACATCCGAAAAAAAAAGAATAATTCAGAAGTGCAATTAAATTTATATATTAATAGATTAATTCCTATAGTTATATTACCTACTAGTCTGTAGCATCTATTCCTTCGAAGGATGTAAAAAAAAAAAAAACAATGCATGTGTGTATGCACTCACACAGTAAGATAATGGCATTTAAACATATCAAATATGTATGTATATACCGATGCTGTTTAGCCCATCAAAGAAAAATAATTATAATGGTACTGTAATATAAATAAACTTGACTTATTCCTCCTCTCCTTGTTGTTGATTAGGGAGTCCCAGACACTCAAGGCGAAGCAAGTAATGTGGCACAAAGTTGGTGAAGGGTAATGTAGGCCTTCCCCACCGTCTAGTGTCCCCCTGTCCATCAGGCGTGTCAAGTAGAACCACTCGCCTTGCGGAATCAGCTGATCATAACAACAAAACAAGCCGTTATGGAGGAAGCACTTTTCTTCTTCTGCTTATGAACATTTTCCATGAGACTTATAATAGCGTTACAAGAAGCTTGTGATAACATCAAAACACTGATGGAAATAAGCAAGGAATATGGCATGGAAATAAATAAAGAAAAAAGCTAAATAATCATACACAACGCAGAACACAAACCAGAGAACATTGAGGGAATCCGTGTGACTAACAATATTAAGTATCTAGGTGTTATAATAACAGACAAGGGGGATATATTTAAGAAACAGAAGAATAACATGATTATGAAGGCACAAAGCTTGGCAAACCTGACTTATAAATACTTAGACTGCACCAAGTTAACATATAACAACATTGATAAGTTGCAAACTATCCTACTTTATTACCCATGTGTGTGTGTGGCGGGGGGATGAGCAGTAGGTAGCGAGATTCGAATTTTGAATTAACGGATTCCATGTTTTGAGGTGACCGTGGTCATCAATCATGGTCTAACTAACTTGGTTAGACCATGACCGTGATATGTATCTATTAGTTAAATTCGCACGGTCATTTTTAAATACATAACAATGGTGATGGTAGCCATGATCAAATAATGACCGCTACAAAAGTTTCATCATCTACCTTTTTACGCTCAATTTCTACAGGGAGTTTTATATGAATTTAGTACTGAAATGTTCCTAAAATCTTATAAATCAGACATTACAATAACCAAATGTTGCATACTTACTGCTAAAACGAGTCCGGTGTCCAGCTAGAAGCTACAGTAGCGCGTCCATCTGCTTCCAGTGTCAGTGGGTGACTGACTCACCCGTTCATACCAAGGCATCACAGTAAGCTCAGCTTTCTCAGCTACGCGCCACAAAATGTTGTGAAAAACTCATTCCCAAGCCGATATAACGATAATATGGCATTTGATCACAATCAAATCATATTCAGGAATGGTGATTTCACAATATGTGATGCTTTATTTCAGAAATTATTGCCAATTTGCCTGAAATTTTTGCTATAAACAATATGCTTTATACACAACTCCCACACGGTTTTCACTCATTCTTGTAATCTTTATGTTAATTTCCTATTTGCACAAGTTGTAAAATAATTTTTTAGGTTCAGCAATGGTTCAGCAATCATTACTGATTGTAAAGACATGTAATACAATGTCCTAAGTAGAATATGAACTGATAAATGAAGTATTATCTGTCATCACTCATAGCAGCGGAATCAATAGGACGGAAATGTATATCGTCTGTCAGCGATTGTCGCGAGTGTCCAGTCAAGTATGGTGTAGTCTATGGCCGGGTATATAGATACATCATATATATAATTATTTAGCTGTGTGGTGGAGGCTGCAAGAGCAGTACCACCGGATTCCCTGCGGCTCGTAAAATAGTCCAGTCATAATCATATTTTTGTCAAATAAATGAAAACATTTATAACAAGCTGAGAATTTGTACAGGACTTTCTTAAACACTTAAAAATAACATATCAAAAGCCCCCATCGATCCATCTTGCGCTTCGTCCGCCATCTTGGAAAATGACCGCCAAATTTTAGTTTAACTTTTTTTTATGAAAACGGTTGGTTTGATGAAAATGAGTATTAAGTACATTATTATAGCACATACAATTTTCTACAAAAAAGTTTCTATGCATTTTTACTCTACAAGTGATAGTTTGATAGATACATCAAATTTTGGCGAGTGCAATATATTATATTGGTACTCTTTTCCACACCATCCATGAGGTAGCGTACGTAGGCACGTTTTTTAATGTGGTATCCCCTTGAGGCCTAATCCACAAATATCTCATCTCTCTTCTCTGTCATATGTTGAATTTCTTACACTAAAAGTGTGATCTTGACAATTTCCTTGGACGTTTCATTGCAGTAGAAGTAGATGGTAAAACACTTAATTCCTCTGTATCTGAATCATCAGGATCTCCACACCTAATTTCCTCTTGTTTCTCATCTTCTGATTCATGGTCCGTTATATGCTGGTTATCCTCAATAGATTCTCCAAATTCTTCAGTGTCACTGTCATCTGTATCACATGAGGGAATCTCTAATTCATCTATTATTTCTTCCTCGGATTGGATAGTAGAGTTTGAGCAGGAAACCCCTCGACAAGACACACATACAATGGAATATTGTAAGCCTCCTTTCACACAGCTGCATGTCCGTACACAATTCTTTGTGCATGTGCACGATATTAAATGAAGTAACTTCTCAGGTGCGAGTGGTAAATCTGTGGTGAGCGGAACCAAGCCATCGGTTTCTCTTTTCCATCCCCACTGCTCAGGGGTAATGGATTGCTCTGCCAAAGTTGAACCTGGTGATACACAGGAAGAAAATGTTGTTTTGACGCTTCTGCTGTTGGGGGGAGTCTTTCTACTCCGAGTAGAACAGGAGAGACAAATGTCCTTGGGCGCACTGCTTGTAGGACTAAATGAGCTATGGCAGTGCATACCCTGTGTTTGTTGTCAATATCTCCCTTTCCTCCTTTTTCAAGTAATTCATATAACAAAACATGAAGAGAATCAGGTACGTTGTTTTCAACATCATTAAAGAGTCCTTTAGGAGAAGGATAGTTGCAGGAGTGGTATACCTTTGACTTGATGTCCTCTTTAATAATAGCTGCTGCAGTTCTAACAATCCTCAATCGCTCTTCTTCCTCACTACGCAATCTTTCATTATACCATGAATTACATTGCAATTTATCTCCTGATTTGCGAAAACATACTATGGGTGTCTTTTTTTGGAGGGTGGTTATGATTACATCACTTCCGTACTTTTCCTGTAATTTGGTTTTCAGATATCTTACACTTATCTTGCAGGATTGGTTCTGATGCATCACATCTAGCAATTTCTGCAAAGTAAATTGACAATCGTCACTCTCTTCCATGTATGAACAAACTTTCTCCAAGCCAGTTACAGTATCTTCATCATCAAGTCGTCCACGTTTGCCTGATGGATTTAAGTGCTGCTTTTTCACAGAAAAAAAAAACTTGGCGCTGCATGATCTATGGTATCTAGCTTCTTCTGCAACCAAACACTGGACACCAACTACAATCGCTTTTACTTATTTTCCCCAGTCATCATTATGATCGTTAGCTTTATCCAATACATTTTTTCCAAAGTCTAAGGTCATCACTCTACTAACTACCTGCCGTCTATGGAGAGGTGTTTTCTTTTCCGCTTTTTCACAGCATTCTTCAAAACAAAATATACACTTTTTCTTGAAATCAAAATCAGTTTCTTTTGATCTTAGTTTCTGTTTAATAGGTGACCCTTTTTCCTCTTGGTCAGTTGTCTTTCCTATTAGCAGCTGTAATACTCTTTTTCTCTAGTACAGTCTTTTCTGCACTTTACATGTACTTGAACAGCTGATAAATTAACCTACTTTTGCTATTTATCATCTCTTTTCTTACTTGCTTCAACAAGTGTCGACATACCTTTCTTAACACAGACATTTTCACTTTCTGTTAAGCGTTCTTCACAAAGTAGGCATAATTAATTTTGATCTGTGGTTCCCTCCATTTTTAAGCCAGATTCTGAAATTAAAAAAATATATATAAATTAACCTTCTAGAAAAATACTATAATGCTCAAAAACAAACAATAGGCAAATGTCAGTGATGCCGAACCAAAAGGAAGTTAACAAAATCACGTCAGCATCAGCACAGAATTGAATATGGTTAAAAAATTATGAATATATTTTAAATGATCACTCATAGCGAAAATATGCATAGAACATGTTTTGTAGAAAATTTAATTTTGAATAGTAATTTATAAAAGTTTTTTTCGTCAGATCAACCGTTTTCATGGAAATAGCGAAAACTGAAATTTGGCGTCCATTTTCCAAGATGGCGGACGAAGCTCAGGGTGGACCGATGGGGACTTTTGATATGTTATTTCTAAGTGTCTAAAGAATGTATTCTCTAATTGTCAGCTTTTTATGAATTTTTTCATTTATTTTTCCTAATTTGGCTGAACTAAAAGGCGACCTAAAGGGAAGGAGAGAAGGGTCTGGGAAGCCCCTCCTCTGTATTCTCTCTTACAAAAAAACAAAAAAACACGGTGTAGAAGAGGAGAGGAAAGTAAAGTCTCCTCGAACCTTGAATACCGTGTCTTTGCTACCCTCTTTTAATGAGGATATAAGTTAGGTATATAGATAGATTGATTATTATTATTATTATTATTATTATTATTATTATTATCATTATTATTATTATTGTTATTATCATCACTATTATTATTATTATTATTATTGTTATTATTATTATTGTCATTATTACTTTAATTTATTTTTCCTCCTCCTCTCTCCTTCTCCTTCTTTTCTTCTTCTTCATTAACTTCTTGTTCTTGTTCTTGTTGTTGTTCTTGTTCTTCCCCGTTTGTCAAAGTCCTGGTGCGTCCTTCGACTAAGGGTAATAGTGCAGTGAAGTGCAGTGCAATGCATGCTTTGTTGTAGTGAACACGCTGTATGTTTATGGTCGTACCTCCTTATGTCTCATTGATGCTGCACTGAACCCAATCACCATTACAGTTTGGATGAACGGATGACACGTAGTCTACTTTGTACCATGCTATCTAAAAATCATGGTATAACAACGTGAACTTTTTTTATATTAAATTGACAATTACGTTCTGAATGTCAATATGGTTATCCACGGGCAGAGTGACACCTGCGTACGTCGAGTCACTTGGTTGCTTCCCTCACCTTGATATGCCAAGCCTCTGTAGGTGTGTAGCCAGCTGTCTTATGGTGTATGCCAGAATCACTCAACCAGTGTGTGGGGCAGCCAACACGGAAGCCTTCAATCCCCATATTTTCCTTCTGTCCTCCCTTATTTTCTTTTACTTTGCACAACCCTGACATGGTAACACCCATCATTGGCCTAGTGTTTATTGGGTTGCCAGTTACTCATGACCTTGACCTGGACACGATGCTACAACTACAACCCTGAACACTCTATTTGTATTTCCATGACAAACAGCAGATGGAGGCTGAGAGATGACATTGATTATTGACACAAAATCAGTGTCAAGCTTCCTCTTTCTATGGAAGGTTCCTGTGCCACATATTGGACCTTTAGATTAAACGGGATGGCGCATGAAGGATGGACAAAACATAGACAAAGCTCATGTGCATCCTTCAACTACAGATAAGACATGGTAAAAAAAAAAACAGACAAGCACAGAAGTGACTAACTCGGACGACTGGTAACTCTTCCAACTGAGAACCTTATATACTCACACAAAGGAAAATAATAGAACCTACTTTTTGTTGCTTTATAGTGTTACTTATTTAATTTCCTTGTAATTGTTGGATACTACATTCAGCTTACAAGGAGATGTAATTCAATTCAATAACATTATCTTTACTACTACAACTAGAACTACCACCACCACTAATAATGATACGAGTATTAGTATTACTACTACTACTACTATTACTATTACTACTATTACTACTACTACTACTACTACTATTACTACTACTACTACTACTACTACTACTACTACTACTGTTTTTATTACTACTACTACTACTTCTAACTATTACTACTACTGCTGTTGCTGTTGCTGTTGCTACTAGAACTGTTACTACTAATGAAAGTGATATTAATGATTGTGATGATGAAAAAAATGATATTGATAAGGTAACGATTATAATGAAAATAGTAATCATGATAACATCATTATTGAATAATTTCAACTTCATTATATGTAATGTATTTATTATTGCTAATTTGTTGTTGTTGTTGTTAGTACTGGGTTGGCGTCGTGGATTTTGGAAGTAAGCACGTTGGTTTTACTCCCCTGTCGTGTTCATCCAAAGATAAATAAACCATCGGCATGTGTCTGTCATCTGCCTGGTGTCAGGATGTCGGGGTGTC
>JAXIVD010000438.1:115000-120000 GCA_036785275.1 Cancer borealis
ATTAGTGTGTCTGTGGTGGGAGATACAAAAACTCTACCACCGTAATCCCTTCGGTTCGTAAAAGGCGATAAAAAAGACGGAGTGAAGGGTCTAGGAAGCCCCTCCTCTGTATACTCTCCTAAGAAAAGACAGGGCACAGAAGGGGAGGGGAGAGTGATGTCTCCATGAACCCTGGTGTATCTTGTCTTGGCTAACCCACTTTGAGGAGATAACAGTCTGGTATATAGATAGATAGAAGATGTCGATATGTGTGTGTGTGTGTGTGTGTGTGTGTGTGTGTGTGTGTGCGTGTGCGTGTGTGTGTGTGTGTGTGTGTCGATGGGAGGTTGTAGATGGGTATGTTTGTTGGTGGGAGCGTGTGTATGTATGTGTGTCTGTGTGTGTATGTGTGTGTGTGTGTGTGTGTGTTTGTGTGTGTGTGTGTGTGTGTGTGTGTGTGTGTGTGTGTGTGTGTGTGTGTGTGTGTGGATAGGAGGGTGTAGATGTATGTGTGTGTGTGGGTGGGTGGGAGGATGTAGATGTGTGTGTGTGTGTGTGTGTGTGTGTGTGTGTGTCTCGATGGTTTGATAGATGGGGGAGGATGGTGTTCAGCATTCAAGAACATATTTTTTGTGTGTATCTGTATGTGTTACCCACACTGACACGCACCACCATTATCATCACCACCACCACCACCACCACCTACACCGTCACTGATCAAGGTGATTGCTGATGAGGCCTGTCACCGGTTGACACCCTGCCAACCTCATTCCGGAGAGAACACACTTTCGTTTATGGCTTGTGATTAGGACAGACTCAAGGAAATTGAATGTCCTCTAACTCCGAGGAGAACTAGCAGCAGCAGCAGCCAAAACAAACTATTAAGGGCCCTTTCCGCTGGGTTAATGGGTCAATAGGTGCGTGCCGGTTAAGTTATTGGCGTAACATGGCGTCCCTCACGATCGCATTCTTGGTTTGATTGCCTCTCGGGTCGTGGGTATTCATCCCTTGACTAATCCATTGGTGAAAGATGAACTTATTGGCCAATGTTGGTGGGGAGGGGGTGGCGTGTGGGGGACGGAGACGAGGGACACAGTCTCAGCCACATGTTTCGGCTGACAATAGGCTCCCAGACGCTGCCAACTCTCCTCAGGATGACGTGCAGGAAACGTTGTAAAGAGTTAAGGCACACTGTTCTCAATGACGGACGGTAGAGAGATGGCGGCTGTGTGGTGGATGAACCTGCACGGAGACCATCACTACTTGCTGGATGGAGGCTGCTAGATCAGTGTATGGATACCGTTTAATACACCTATACTTATATCATTTATTCATATATATATATATATATATATATATATATATATATATATATATATATATATATATATATATATATAGATATAGATATAGATATAGATATAGATATAGATATAGATATATATATATATATATATATATATATATATATATATATATATATATATATATATATATATATATATATATATAGATAGATTGATAGATAGATGATATTCAATTATACCCCAAAGCTATCAAATTCTGATGAAATCACATAATTAGTGTGAGGTTCGGCATTGAAATGGAAGTTATTCTCGACAAGTCATTAGTTTGACGTCCTTCCTCTCTCTTTGACCACTTCTTAGACTTTTCCTTTTCCTTGTCCTCCTTCTATTCGTTTCCTTCTTCCACATTAACTTATCTCCACTATAGACTTTTCTTCTTATTTTAACACTTCATATAAAGATTGAGTACTATTTTTCATTTCATTTCGTACGTAGAAGGGAAGTCGGTCAAGGGTTGTAAGACTGAAAAAGAATATATTCGCTTACATTGCCGCTTACATTGTTTAGAGGAAGAGTGTAAAAGGATTGGCCAACCTAGGTTTTGAGGTGACTTGATACTCCTCTCTTGGAAGTGTTCAGTTATAGGAAGGCGGAAAACATGATTAGGCAGAGAATTTCAGGGTTTACCAGTGAAAATCTTGTTGAAATTCTTAATAAACACAAAAACACAGTATAAAAGAGAAAGACAGTTGAGTGTCACTGAAGAAGAGGAGGTAGATGTTACTTTTATCCATTGTTTGTAGGCAGTTTGTTCTATTGGTTCCAAATACTGGAATCGAATTTTTGTGTCTCGGTTTCAAAATTCTGTTTGTTTATTTTGTTTGCATGTTGGTATCAAACAATAGAAAGATTACCAACTAACATAAGCATTAGTGAACATATAAAAATTCCAAAATATTCAGGATCAATACGACTGATGAGTGATGTATGTAATTTTTGTCAGGGAAACATATATATATATATATATATATATATATATATATATATATATATATATATATATATATATATATATATATATATATATATATATAGAGAGAGAGAGAGAGAGAGAGAGATTGAGTGATAGATAGATAGATAGATAGATAAATATATATATATATATATATATATATATATATATATATATATATATAGATAGATAAATAAATAGATCAATAGATAGATAGATAGATAGGTAGATAGATAGATAGATAGATAAACAGATAGATAGATAGGTAGATAGATAGATAGGTAGATAGATAGATAGACTGAGAGAGAAAAAAAAGATTGAGAGAGAAGACAATCACTATTTATATCCCTTCCTTCGCACGCAGTCCTTCCTCCCATCCAGCAAATAATATCGAAATAAACCACTGAGGCACGGTAACACACACTTCCGCACCTCTACACACCCACGTCCACCCCGACCCACCACCTGCCCCGCCCAGACCTCGATGTGACAAGCAAGGGTCTCATAACTCCCCTTGATGAGCGAGTAGGGCAACGCAGGTGTGTGTGTGTGTGTGTGTGTGTGTGTGTGTGTGTGTGTGTGTGTGTGTGTGTGTGTGCGCGCGTGTGTGTGTGTGTTGTGTTGCATTGGGTTACGACTTGTTTTTTACTTTACTGAATCGAAACGTAACTGTCAACATTTTGTATTTTTGTAACAAGTAGAGAGAGAGAGAGAGAGAGAGAGAGAGAGATTTTTCCATTAATGTGTGTTTCTCTATGTTTTAAATCACCTCCAAAGAAAAAGAAGGAGAGTTTGTGCGTAAATTCTCTCCTACAAAGTTGACATGTCTTTCTTTACTCTCTCTCTCTCTCTCTCTCTCTCTCTCTCTCTCTCTCTCTCTCTCTCTCTCTCTCTCTCTCTCTCTCTCTCTCTCTCTCTCTCTCTCTCTCTCTCTCTCTCTCTCTCTCTCTCTCTCTCTCTGTCTCTCTTCATATTCCTATATTTCCATAACAGCAATGGTGGAATGCCATTATCCATCTGTCATTGAAAAAGGAAGAAAATTAAATCCTTTTATTTATTCATAATTCATTTTTCACGTATGTATCATTATTTTTATTATCTCTTTAATAAACTATGCGCCGTCGTTACTCATGCATATTGTTTAACTTTCTTTTGTCAATATCTCCTTCCTGTGTTTGTTCTGAGAAATTTAAATAATAAAGGAATCTTAGTGCAATTATTGGAGGTCATCAGTCTTGAAGCGAAACTGAAAGAACTCCAGCGTTTGAAAAATAAACATAAGATGCATGTAGTACAACGAACAAGTGAGATGGAGTTTAAATCCATCCCAACCATCATGAGTGCAGGATAATCGACTCAGTCCTTCAGATTATAAAGCTTAAAACCACTCAAAGGTTACAGGATCATTCATTCATCTACGTTTGTGCGGCATCGCTGATCACCTTCTCGTCATCCAGCTGTCACAAGAACTAAGGTATTACGTGGTGTTTATGATGCGTCTTCTGCTTGGTTAGTCGTTGACGATGACTGTAGCCAGCCTGCCCTCCAGCGTGATGTGATGGTGATGTAGAGATTGAAGTGACACTGTCTTACCATCCCTCACCAGAATGACGGAGCGATGATAATAATCTCAACACACACACACACACACACACACACACACACACACACACACACACACACACACACACACACACACACACACATACACACACACATACACATATTGAGAAGAAAAGGAGAGGCTGGAAAGTTGAGGGGACAAGAAAAAATTTCAAAAAGGAAATTTTGCTTGAATGACAAAAAAGTACTATTTTCCCTAAAGAAGTATAGATACATGGAATGGACAGAAAGAAAAAGTGATAATGGCAAAGAATGTACAATAATTAAAGGAAAAACTGGACAAATATAGATACAGATACAAGACAACATGAGTAGTTCAGGTAAACACACACACACACACACACACACACACACACACACACACACACACACACACACACACACACACACACACACACACACACACACACACACACACACATTGCTTGGTAGCCCAGTTGGTAACGTGTCGGCCTCGCACAAAGTGTGAACTTTTTTACTGTTGACCAAACAGTTACTGTCTTCCTTGAACAAGAGGATGGAGTGTGTGATATGTGAAAAGTTACAGCCTTGCTCATAAATCGGGCTATAATGAGCTCTATGCTCTCTCCAGGAGGATAGTGGCTGGAGGTCTGAAGTCCAGCGCGTGATCCTCAAAACCATGGCGAAGGACACACACTCACACACAGGTGCCCCCGTCTGTCAGTCAGTTACGCAAGGATGTGCATTCTTGTTTAGGTTTTGGGCAGGTCGTGGACCAAATCGTCTTAGCGAGGACCAGCAGGTGATGGCATGTGTCTTAGTTTTGTTCATCCTTCATCAACAAAATATGACGAGATGTTTCACCGCACTTGTATTGATTGATTTATATTCATTTACATAATTGCTATCATACATTTGCCTTCTTCATTAAGGTGAGGCAACACTTGCTCCAAACATGTGTGTGTATAATAAGTTTGTGACTTTGCCTCGTACATGGCCGCACACCTCTTCCGACCAGTGTACGGAAACAATGCCAGAGTGTCCACTGGTGTGGACAAGGCTGCGAGCTGTGGACATGAATCTAACACCTTATTACTTATAGTGTGCCTTACACCACA
>JAXIVD010000438.1:125822-128322 GCA_036785275.1 Cancer borealis
ATGAATTTAGGAGGATATGCTGTGAGGGGAGAGGTAAAGGCTGTCTTCAGAGGGGACGGTTGGTTCAGATTAGGAAGGGGTTGGATGTAAAGGGTAAGAAGAGAGAGAGAGAGAGAGAGAGAGAGAGAGAGAGAGAGAGAGAGAGAGAGAGACTGTACATAATGATTAGGAAGAAGGGATAAGTAAGAATATAGAATAATAAGAGAATTAGTGGAGGGAGACAAGAGGATAAAAACAAAACATATGGAGATAAATTAAAGCTAAAGCGGGTTTAAAATATTACTTAAAGAGGAAGTTGAAGACAATAAGGTAGAATTACAGGTGTTTTTCTCTTCTCATTACAGTTACAGGTGGACCAATGAGTGATGGAGAGCTTCACCTCTTCTACCAACACGTGGATCCGCCCGTGGGTGAAGCCGTGGGCGTGGACGGCTCCTTCACTCTTACCTATGACATCACAAGCCACCCGGACGGAGGCGAGGTGCAGGTCAGTTAAGAGTAGTGAGGGAAAAATTTATGTTGTGTTTCAAGTTATAAATCCTCGTTATAATGTGAAAAAAAAACAATGATGATGATAGGGAAATTATGTTGTAGATGTAGGAATGTAAATTGCTACACAAACTTGAAATGAGAAGTGGCCTTGGTGTGAGTGAGGAAGATGTCTGACTCTTTACACTTCACACTTCACGCCCCGTTTGACACTCGACCCGTGAACTCTGAATGTGTTCCGTGTTTAGCGTCAACAGCTTAATAAAGGCCATGAACAGAGTAGTGTTTTTCCTGCAAGCATCAAGTTCAGAGTTATGTGTGTCAGCTGTCAAGGAACAGCAGCTGAAAAGAGTGTTCCAATTTTATAGTGAAACGAGATGAAAGATAGATAGTGTATGTGTCTTGACCTTAAACAGAATATAACTTTACTATTTTCCTTATCTTACATATAAAAAATAGATGCTTCCTGTCTTATGCCTCAACTAGATTCTAAAAAAAATATAGTGTTTCATAGTCATCATCAGCCTGTCTCGTTCAGAACAACACTCAAGGAAAACAAAATATACCAAACGACACATAATAACACATACTTTTTACTACTCCTACACCGCCACTCACTCACTCACTCTAGTGGATGGCATTGTTATGGTTAAGGTTATTAAGTTCTCCAGTTGCGCGTCAATGTCATCAACACTCCCCTCTTTGTTTACCTTGACACAGAGGGTTGGCAGCTACTTCGCCCACTTCTTCTCTCCTGAAGGTCTACCTAAGATGACAACCCACACTGTTTTCCTCCTTGACGTATCACTCTCCATGTACAACGGGAAGCTCGACAGCATGAAGGAGGCCATGAAGACTATACTGAAGGATATGCAGCCTGAGGACACGTTTGAGGTATGTATATGTGACACACTATTAATCCTCACCTCATGTGTATAAATGAGTGAATTATCGTGAGGGTTAACGTTTTATACTTTCATTTATTCTTGTGTCGTGTTTCCTTCCTGTTCGTCAGGTCCTCGCCTTCTCCTCGGAAGTGGTGAGCGTTGGTACCTTTTCAGGGGAGACGGCGGAGGTGAAGAGAGCCATCAGGAGGGTGCGGCGTCTCGTCTCCCTCGGGTATTCTAACCTGAATGCGGCGTTGTTGCAGTCACTGAAGGCTGCTAAGGCGGGGGGCACCCAGCATGTTGTGAAGCAGGTAATGATTAAGTGTGTGTGTGTGATGCCTCGTTTGGTCATCCTTAAGCTGACTAAGAAGGAAGGAAGAGTGAATGTTGATTAGTGTGATTCTGTATCTTTATTTAGTTTTTTTAGAAAGGAAACTGTGGCTCGTTTGTTTTTTGTTTGATAATGAATTATTTAAAGGAGAGAAAAGATGAGGGAAATGCATATTTAACTTTTTTTTCATCTTCGTGGATGGACCAGAGATTGAAGGAAGGACAGGCAATCATAGCAGTCGGGAGGAACACTCTTCCTGAATTGCATACATTTTTTTTTTTTTTTTTTAAATCTGGCGTAAATAGTATCTAGTTTTTCCTATGCGTCAGAAAGTATATATAAAAAACGAAGGTCACCAACAATTATACATACCATTCATTCAAAGTTTATTCACCACTTCATATCATCCTTAACCAAACGAGTCATAAGGATGTGTGTATATACAGTCTACGTTTCAAAGAGACAACACACTCCTATGCAATCTGGCCTTCACTACTACCCTTGCTACCCTCTACATTTACTTGCACTAATAGGAAACCATAATTCACAGTAGTAATATCCAAGTGATTTATATTCTAGTTGGATAGAGTGTGTACGTGTAATTACTCCCAACACACTTTACTTAGTCTGCCTCCGAGTGTAATTTGCGGTTAGGTTACTTGTGGATTTATTGAGTTGTCAGTTGCAGTTGATTTGATGATGTTATGTAAATTAGGTTCTCGTTTCGTGTTTTCTCTCTCTCTCTCTCTCTCTCTCTCTCTCTCTCTCTCTCTCTCTCTCTCTCTCTCTCTCT
>JAXIVD010000438.1:130822-155822 GCA_036785275.1 Cancer borealis
CTTGACTCCCGGGACCCCTTCTTCACCTCCCTCAACGACAACTACATAGCCAGGATGTGGGCATACCTCATGCTGCAGGTGAGCCGTGAGGGGCGGCTCAGGGCACAGCTGCATTAACACTCCTTCTAAATGTTCAGAATATAAGACAGTTTGTTGCACAGATTACCATTCCTTCTTCTACAGGATCTGTTGGCCCAGGCAGCAGCACCTCAGAATGCCAACAACACCCTACACCTGCGTTCAAAGGCCTTGGAGATAGCATTGAAGGTAAGCTGCCGCTGGGATGAGTGTGTAGCTGATCACTGTTCTGGCAGTCATTGTTATTATACTGAGTAACAGTTTGAAGGAATGATTGTAAAGTCTCCAAAAGTTCAACATTGCTGATTTTTCATGTCATTCCAGTTCACCTTCGTAAGTCCGCTGACATCCCTGGTGGTTGTGTACCCGCAAGACAACAGCCTCCTGCTTTCCCTGCCCAGGGGGCCACAACACCTGGTAAGGGATGCACAGCCTGGATACGCTGCTGGGTCTGGAAGCCCCCGGCCTGGAAGGAGCTATGCACATGGCACCAGACTCCAGACCTACGGTGAGAATCAAGGAGGGTAACACACCCTCATGTGGGTATTAGCAGCGGCAGGAAATTCTTGCATCTTACTGTCAGTTTACTGCATGTACCTTGGCATGCATAGTATTATTTACTTCCATAAGATGTAGGTACATAATTGTATACACAACAAAAACCAACTTACTCTAGCCTAATATGGCATCTTCCCCTCCCCCTACAGTGGACCTGGACCCCCACTTCCTGGTGCACACCCCAGGCCTCGACCTGCCACTCTGCTTCAACTATGAGGGACGTGCGGGGGTCAGTGTGCGTCTGCTGCACGACCCACAGTCTGGTGAGTGAGATGCCGTGCCTCACCTAATAGTAGTAGTAGTAGCAGAATTAGTAGTAATAGCAGTAAATAGTACTTTCAAAAGTAGTAGTGATTTTGAGTTACAAGTTATAGTGTATGTTTGTTTATAAGATTTCCAAAAGGCAGACCAATTTAGTTCCAGAGGTGTGTTGATATTCCCTTTTTAACTTAGTACAATACACTGACTATACCTCAGTTGTGCCTTCTAATTGATTATGATAGTTGAGTCTTACATTTTTTAAATATTTGAGTCCTATACTTCCTCCAAGTGCAGAGTTAGACTGTTTAGTACAGTAATCATGTGGTGTAAGTTTGTTAATCTTTCCTCACCATGACATCCAACTGTTGCAGGCATCGTCATCAACGGTCACGTGGCATCAGTGAGGCAGCGACCTAACATCAAGTTCTTTGGCCGCCTTTTCATGCGTCTTGGCCCGGTGAACCTGACAGTGACGCCAGAGCTGCTGCAGGTGGACTGTCTTGGAGACGATGGTACTCCTCAGGTGTGTCTCGTGTTGTAGAATCTTGTCACCGTATTCACCTTTGTGTTCACCTTGCTTACATACATACGAAAAAGAAGACAGTGTTGTTTTTGATCATATAATTGTCAACTTCCTTTCCTCTATTAGGTTGACACTGTAGTGAAGTCCCTGTGGCCTTTTTACAAGAAGAATGGACGCAAGTACAAGCGCCACACCTACAGGAGGGGAAAGACAGCAAAGAGATCATACCACAAAGTGAGGAATGCTCTTCACAACAACGAAGTAACTGGTCCAGACTCAAACCCTCTCCCTGCACCCAACAACCTTAACAGGGCGACTACAGCTCAAAGGACTCCAGGCGGGTCTCCAGCCAAGCTCATGGATGACCGAGTACATGAATGCAACGTCAACTCCAGCTGGGAAGAGGGAGTGGGCAGAATGTAAGTGTTGTGATGAAGAGAACCAGACTGTACAACTCTCATAATAACCCTTTATAAGAAAATGTCAATTAGTCTAGTATTGTTACTGTGTGTGTTTTTAGCTTGTCAATCATTCCTTGCAGCTATGGTAACGTGATGGTGGTGTTGAGCAAGAAGAGGAGTTTGGACATCACCATTGGGGACGGCCTCGCTCACTTCACCATCAGGCGGTCCAGGAACAAACGTGGCCAGAGATTCCTTGGGTTCTACATCAGGGATCAGGAGATCTTTTCACCTCAGACACACGGAATGATGGGTGAGTGGCAAGGAAAGTCTTCTGTCGGATGGCAAGGAACATGATTAAAATAGCCTAATTTGTTTCCATTAAGCGGCTCAAATATTGCATTCATTGCTTCTTCAGGGGTTCATTAAGGTGTTTTATAGGTTGATGAAGGCTTAAGAAAATGTAGTGTGGCATTATAAGCATGACCTTGGGTTAGAGGAAGTACTGAACACTTCTGGTTTGGGTTCACCACAAAAAGTTTTAGGGGCAACTCTCCCCACATATTTCCCTCTGTTCCATGAAAACTAAAATATCTCCCTTGTCCACACAGGCCAGTTCATCTCTAAAAGAATGAGTCTGAAGTCAACCATGGGGCCAGCAGCCATCCAGACCCGTGCTGCTCAAACTCGAGAAAAGTAAGTGTTTTCCTGCTTTGATGTAAACAATAACACATGTTGTTTTCTCTCTTAGTATTGATTCAGGTTTAATTTGTATTCAAGCCTGTGTGTGCACCTACTAACACAGGCAGTGGTACAGTGGCCTAGCGCTCTGGTATGTGAGCCTAGGGTCCTGGGTTCAAATCCCAGTTATACGCTGACCACTTTCCATTCTATGATATCACCGCCAAGTGGCCAAACACTACCCAAATTTCTGCCATACTGTCCTCAGATGGGACTAACAACGTTTATGTGCGTCTGAGGCTGTAGCAGTGATTAGTCTCGCACGTTCTCAACATGTTCACAAGAAAACCTAAACCTTTGAGGCGTCACTATAAAAATCTGTAAACCTGTACCAAATAACAGGCGAGGCAAGTCCCTCTGTGCTTCAATAAGCCTACTGGCGCTAACAGTTAATGATAAAAAAAAAAAAACTTCTTCCCCAGGGTAACGCTTGAGGTGGCGCGTAGTGGCCATAGGAAGAAGACCCGAGTGTCAGGTGTGGTGGGTAGCCGGTACTCCCTCATGGGCCGGACACAAGTGAAGTGTATTCAGGTTCACACCAAAGGATCCAAAGGAGTATTGGATGGCCAGCCTCGGGACTACCTCCTTTCCTGCCTCCAGTGCTGAGGGAGGTGGAGAGGAAGTTCCCTCTGTGATGGAGGTGATGTGTAATGACTGAGTGCTAAGAACATCATTGGTAAGACAGTGTGTATGTTTGAGTTAATGTCACACAAATCAATTACCCCTGAAATGATAAGCAGATCAAGAAGGCTTCCCTGATCACCTCTAAAACTTGATTTGCATTGGTATTTCGTTATTTTCAAGGGTGTGTCTGACCTTAAGTATACATTTAGACCCATGTAAAATGTGAACACGTGAGGCATTGACTCAGTGGGGAAGGACATAGCATTTTCTGCCAGTGTTTTGTAGCCATTGAGGTTTGCAACCTTCCTGTTTAGTTGGAAGTGTCATGTAGAAAGCTGCCATGACGTTGATATATTTTATGCACTTACTATATCTTAGCTCATTGCAATGTGTCACTATTCTAAAAAAATTGATGTTCCTGTGTTATGCAGTTTAGTCAACCTTCAGTTCAACCACCAGTGATTCTGTTGTCCAAGGTGTGATCAAGTAACACCAGCAACACTCATTTTATGAAACATATTGGTGACAGGGATGGTGACTCTCACACCGTTACTATTATGTAGATGCTTTGCTGCTCCCACTCGCAGTGAACCTTGTCCCTGAAGTCATGCAGTAAAAGAGTAGAAAAAGAAACTCCTCTGCAAGTGTTTACTGTGACCACTGCCTCGTGGATCAAGAGAATAGCGACTAGCTTTTTGCTTTTCTGCAGCTGTTTGGAGGAAACTCAGACATATCCTGATTAGTGTTGATAGGATGCAGATATTTTCTTACTGCTTCTAAACTAGCAGTATCAAGCTGGATAAAACCATATGCTGCCATTTTGGAAAAGGCGAAGGGAAACTTGATACTGATTCCCCATAACTCTAAGTCATTTTGACATGTGCTATGCACGTAATTTTAGAAAACGTAATATTATAATTCTTAAAACATGTGGATCAATGAATGATACACTGAAGCATTGTATGTTGCTCTCCAGTTATTCAAGAGCTTCAGAACTACTTTCCTCTGCAGTTATGTAAGTGCAGAAATCAGCATCAGAATACCAATCACAAACTGATGTCCGAAAGTAAGACGAGAATTTTTAAAATAAAATATAGATATTTAATCATAATATGAGCAGTCAGGAATGACCTAAAATGTCAGCAAAGTTACTGAAACGAAAGGAAGCTTAACATCTGCACCCTAAGAGAGAGAGAGAGAGAGAGAGAGAGAGAGAGAGAGAGAGAGAGAGAGAGAGAGAGAGAGAGAGAGAGAGAGAGAGAGAGAGAGAGAGAGAGAGAGAGAGAAGAGAGAAGAGAAAGAGAAGAGAGAGAGAGAGAGAGAGAGAGAGAGAGAGAGAGAGAGAGAGAGAGAGAGAGAGAGAGAGAGAGAGCATCCCTTCTAAGTACTACCTCGAGATTACAAAACACCGATACAGTGACAACATTTTGAAATCATTCGTACGCTTTAATGAAGACAATTGCAAATATAAATATAATAGCGCACCTGAAATGACACCTAGGCCAGGTAATTAACCAGCCTCTTCACAGTCCTTGCTTCGTCAAACATGGGTAGTGTAGCATACAAGTGATTTATGAATGAAGTAGACATGAATCTCAGATCTTTGTGTTATTCCCCATGTGTGGATAGATAGATGGATAGACTGGTTGTAGACTATGTGAATGGATGGATGGATGGATAGATGCACTTAAGCTTTCTACAGTAAGATGTACCTGGTTACCCTAGCCAATAGGTGAGTGAGAATTGATGGCAAAAAGGTAAATATGACTGAGAATAGAAATGTTTAGTTTAATAGTTCAAACAATACATTAGAAAAATAGAAACATGTTGATAGCTTAACTTAATCTTGCAAGAAAGAAAAAGAAAACCCACCAATACTATGTAATTATGAATAGGTGGATGAATTAATGTACTCATGTGTGTATGAGTGAGTGCATTATGAATGGTGAATGCGTAGGCTTGATTGTGTTATAATGATAGACAGGCCTTGAATGCTTGCTTACTGTCTTGTTGATATCGGTAATCTATTAATCACAGCCATTCAAGTTAGGTGATTGGCTATCAATTTGTTGTCAATAGTTGCGAGCAGTGTGTTGTGATGTGTTGCCACTTAATAAGGGCTAGTAAGTGGTTGTATGGTTGTTGAGTGTAATCCAACCAATGTATTGTACACCAAGCAATTCAATGATCAAATGTGTTGCCAATACATTAGACTTGTTTTCCCAGAGATACTCCATGTGTTTTTGTGTTCAGTTCTTCACAAATGTAAAAAAAAATAAAATAGAACTGATTACAAAACAGTTCCCATTCCCTCTCAATTTGTTGTAATTATCTCCCCAAAATGTAATGGTAACATATTAAATATCACAGTTTGGTGTCTAAATCTCATCGTATTGAATGTGTTATCAGTGTTTAGTTTGAAGTCCCACGCTGCTCTGCATAACTGTCCTGACGTTGTGTTCTGTGTTCAGGGCCTGTGGTTAATTAAATAATTGGTCGTCTGCCCTAGATGACCCTAATATATATGCGTGACCTTGTGTTGTATATACTGTAATTTTCTTGTCTAATCTAAGACAGTTTAGTATTTCTTAAGTTGCACGATTATCATATAAGTACCTTAACAGAATCATAAATGTATATAGTATGCGTATACATACATCTTCATTTTCTCTCTTCGTAATAACATTGTGTGACTTAGTGATGTGTTAGCATTGTCCCGGATGCTACACAAGATTGTGGTGTCTACAGTTATGCGCTGATGGTGGTGGCCTGTCACTGTAGTTGGTTAGGTGGGTGGTATTTACGAAGGCGAGTCTGATGTGTCATTGTTTCCAGGAAATATCTAAACGTCAAGCTTTCATCTGTCTATACTTTTGCTCATATTCTATTTACAGAATAAATGAAATTATTCTCCAAGTGAGTTTCAGTGTCCTTACGCCGTACGTGTGTGTGTATGTGCTCTACCCATCCTAAACTACATCGTTGATATAATGAGCCATCTGTACAAGCTTCCTCGGCGCTGGATGGTGAACACAATATGATCACAATATCTACTCAGTTAGACACTATAAGACGAGTCTAAATTAGTAGACAAATATTTAGGTAAAGGGGCTTGTATACAAAATATCAAACCATCAATTCAAATCAGTCACAAACCCCGCCCTTGTCAGGTCTTGATAGGTGTATAGGCATTGGTAATTATGTAATGTTATCAACTTTTCATATTTTACATTTAAAGTTATAAACTATAGCTTAAACTATATTCATTTGAATTAATACGTAATATTTTAGCCTTATCTTGTAGAAACGAAGCCTTAGTAGTTTAGTTGAAGTCTCGAACACTCAACACTGTCTGGACGGTGGACGACGGCCGCCATCTTAACGACGTCCTTTGAGGGAGAAGGTGGACGGTGAGGGAACTTTGCGTTTGCTGTATTATCAGGTACATATCTCTCTTTAGCTATTAAATTAGTGCATAAGGAATATTAGATGTGCTGCTGGGCCTGATGTTAATAGTAGGGGGAGTGTAACACATTAATATTCGGTAAAATTTGGGATATTGAGAATGTAGGATGGAGCCGGCGGCCAGTGTGGGTTTGGTGAGGCAGTGATGGCCGGTGTAGTAACCTGGCTTGACGATCATTGTGACCAGGGAGTGTTTAGACTTGAAAGATACAGTGCTGGGTGATTTGACTGATAACTTTACGTAATGATGAAGGTATTAAGACTGCAAGGCGCAAAGGATGGTGAGGGGTTTTGTTATAGCCACTAGTGGGTGTTTGGTAGGAGTCTCCGAGTCCTCTCAGGTGCGCATGCATGTGTGTGTGTGTGTGTGTGTGTCGTGGTGAAAGCCAAGTGTATTTATACTACACAACCTTATTATTAATATGCAGTTGTTGAAATTAATAATGAAGATAACCTTTCACAGGAAGTTGGTGAAATTATTTCCAATTAGGATCCCTCAGTGAGCCTGTCCTGTGCTGTAGGTTTCTGGAATGTCCTGCTAACAGTCATAAAGACCTGCTTGTACTCTGGCATTACTCTAAAGCGTCAAGGCTCTACAGATGTGTGGATGTATGTTTTTGCCACACAATGGGTACATGGTAGGGTATACAGTGAGCTGGTGAAGGTGCAGGCAATCCAATAGTTATCCCAGTCCGAACTCTTGAAAGATTTTATTATTTATTTATTCTACTAATATGAAAAATTAAGGCTGGTGAATTGTACTCATGTTTGCTCCACCTATATTGTCTATCTTAATGAAATGTGTCATATATGAAATAGTCTTCGTATCGCTGAATGGTAAGCAACCCAGTATTGCATAAAACTGACTTATAGCTATCTTTTTATATTATCATGAAAATACATCAATATTATTATTTCCACTACTGCTAGGTGGATATAATAATGAATTGAAACTACTACAGATAGAATAAATAAACTAAAGTTGGTCAGTACTAAGTTTTTAACCGCCAGAATTCCTTCCCACAGTGTACTTGCTTCGGCGGTACATATACTAAAATTGGAACGATACAGAGAAGATTAGCATGGCCCCTGCGCAAGGATGACACGCAAAATCGTGAAGCGTTCCACATTTTTGTTCGCCAACCTTATTACTCCATGGTTATCTATAAATTATGTAATTAGAGTTAGTGAAGCTTAATTTATTGAAGATTATTATGATCGTATAGAGCGGGAGTGCCTACCGGCCGGGTGATAGCCATGGTGTGGGTTCGAATCCTGCGATACCCACTATATCATTTTGTATTCTTTATATATTTCTAGTTATTTATATCATGTATATATAAGTTAATTAATCTAGTTTTTTTCATATGAAGATGGTGCAGAATAACTATTTCATTTGTAATATTGAATGTAGCTAAGGACTGCCCTCTACCATGCATATAACACACACTGTCATTTACACCAATAACAATAATAATCAATAACATATAGGAACTGAAACAAGAAAAAAAAAAAAAGGAATGAAAGAATTTGATCCATTGGGGGCAGATGTTTAGCGTACTTGCTTCGGCGGTACATATACTAAAATTGGAACGATACAGAGAAGATTAGCATGGCCCCTGCGCAAGGATGACACGCAAAATCGTGAAGCGTTCCACATTTTGATCGCAAAGATACGTACTCTATATTTTATCAATTATTATTGTGTATTATCGTGATGTTCTTGTATATTGATAAGATCCATGAGCGCGAGATCAAGACAATTCTGACGGAGTTCGATCCCAGCAACGGTTTTTCTTTTTTTTCTTCTTTTTCATGTGGTACTATTTTTAATATTTCCATTATTTTTTTTTTTTATTGTCACATGGTGTAGTTTTTACAGCTTGCAATTGGAACTGATAGATGTTATGCATTGAATTATATTGCTTTGGGGTTCATTAAAAAACATATATTCATCTTAGCCATCAATTCTGATGCTATTGTTTTCTTGTAACAATGTATGTCCGTGAAGTAGTACATTTGAGATTTTAAGAGAGGCAGGAAGACATTTATTCAATAATCATTTAATCAATAGTGAAGCATCACAGATTGTGCTACTGTGGATAAATCATTATTTACATTTTCTTTAGTTAGCCTATCGTGCAATCATAGAAAACGAAGGAAAGGTAAGATCTATGTGATTGCTCTTCTAGGTAATCAATTGATTTATAATGGTAATGTCTCTTAGCATAACATTTATATATTGAGAATAACACTTACTCTTATGAACGATTAGTCTTAATTTTGCTGGTCACAGTGTCATTGTCAGGAGTAGACTACGTAACATTATTTTCGTTAAGTAAGTTTAAAAATTCAGCTACCGTTGTAGCAAAACATTGAATGCACAATACTAATAACACAATACTATATGTTTGTGTCAAAATTAATTCAAGATTGTAATAATGGCTATTGATATCTATATGAGAAAAGTATTAAGTGCATGTGTTGATTGTTGAGTCTTAATAAGAAGAGCCAACTCGAAGCGCGATCCCTGCACTGGATTTCTTCCCCGACTCGATTTATATTTTCTTAAGACAGGATGCGCTCGACTCCTGAAGGCTGTCTCTATTGCTGCCGAGTTTAGTACATACGCTCATGCAACCTAACGCCTTACAGCAATGATATTGACCTCGTAGTATCCGCAGGGTAGTCATTGGATGACTAACTTGTGCTGCTTTATTCAATTTTGCGTTATATTTCGACGGAAAAAAATAAAGGACGCAACACTAAGCATCAAAACTATAAACTGTAGTGGATAATGATCTGTAACTCTCACGACATGTGAAGAATTATGTATACCTTCTTGAAAAGGAAAGTTAGGTAAGGGGAAAAAATTGTAAAGGCAAGTGTTCTAATTTACTACCGAATTGTCGGGCGTACATTGTGTTAATCAGCTTTAAATGTAAATGTACAAACTATGTCTAAAACAAAACAGACCTCAACTTCATTGTTAACCGTTCGTGAAGTGCAGTGGTCCCATGGTGTAATGGTTAGCACTCTGGACTTTGAATCCAGCGATCCGAGTTCGAATCTCGGTGGGACCTCGTTTTGCACCGTTATCTCGAGTTTGTGGAGTCTTGGAGTCAGTTGATGAGAAAACTCGGTCGATGACCCCTTGTGGAGGTGGCTTGGTCGAGACTGACCAGGCGCAAGATAGTCGTGACATTAGGCAAGTATTACTTAAGAGGCTGATATCACACTCTTATTCGAGGTTACAGTCACACTCAGATGATGCGTCTGCCGCTCTATTTTTACTGTTCAGTCTGAATGCATCGTATGTCTAGTGGTAGTGACTGATTCTTTAATATGACAACTTGAACACATCAATTATACTATTACACAAATTGTATTGAGGGTTAGTATATAGTATTTTCCAACAATTGGTGTACAGTGCAATAGCTGGTAATAATGTAGAAGGGGTAAGAGTGAGGCTGTATTGAAATGATGAAGGGAGAGACATGCTTTCAGAGTCGAGGGAAATATGAACAATTGTGTTGGTTTGCTTATTACGTTACTCAAGACATAGGTAATTGATCAGAAATGTATTGTATATGGAGATACACTTTTCCTGTGTAGTCCTTAGTTAATTACAGAGGGAAAACTTGACGCAGTGGTCCCATGGTGTAATGGTTAGCACTCTGGACTCTGAATCCAGCAATCCGAGTTCGAGTCTCGGTGGGACCTTAGTGGATGTTTTTGCAACTGAAAGTCATGCAAATATAACTTTTCTTATTGTCAACGTAAACATTAACTGAAAGAAATATATATATGTATTTCATATTCTTTCATTAAAGTTAAGATAGGATTTGCTACTCTTTTAGACTAGAATGTTGGTGGATGTGCCACTTCACTCATTTCAGCGATGTGGCCATCAGTGAAAACTTGATCCGTGGTACAAATATATGTTCAAAGTAGTGACTGAAACGCCAAAATGCATCACAATGTATTCCACTTCAATGATTAAGAGGATTGATAAAATACCTGCGGATTCACAGCGCCTGATCCTGTTTATAATGTGCTTGATACTCTGAAATAATATATCGAGGCATCATGAAATAAATTTTACTTTCATCAGGCATTTGATAGATACTGTGCAGTTTCAATCGTATATTTGTAACATGCTAAGATTCCCAGGTCAACATCGTGGCCTCGTGGCGCAATGGTAGCGCGTCTGACTCCAGATCAGAAGGCTGGGTGTTCGAGTCACTCCGGGGTCAATGGTGATTTTTGTTCACTTAGGAAAACGTTTTGTTGAAGTTTTTATTTTCATGATTCGTCATATTGATATAAGTATGTATGTAAAAAATTGAAGTAGCCAGCACTTTATATAGTTAATGCCATCCATAAGGATTGCCCCCTGTGAGGTTTGAACTCACGACCCCTGGTTTACGAGACCAGTGCTCTACCACTGAGCTAAGGAGGCTAACGCATGGGGGACCCTTCGGAAAATAAAATAATTTTCTTTAGTTTAGCACCAGCTATAAGCTATGGCTGAATTTCTAAAGATTGTCATGAAATTTTGTGATATATTCACTTATCACTGTTAGAAATGAAACTTACTTTTTGTTCCCAAGGTCACAATACCAACTACTGGAAAACACGCAACCCTCGCTAGAGGCTAAATGTGTAATATGTCCAAGAGTTACTGTAATCACAAGTACACCTATTACACTACACCAGTTTAACGTTTAGTTTAGAGATGGTTGCGATATACGATCATTCATTTCGTAGTTAAATAGTGATTTGATGTGTACAGCTTTCCAAGGATTGTAAAAGATTGCAACATTGTGCTTGGAAGACTTTCATCCAACTTGCTCCAAGTCTTGCTTACAACATACACAAAAAACCGTAATAATGACCAAAAAATAATGGTAATACTTAGATATGTGGTATTCAATGTGCCATATTTCGTTTCAATACCAAGGGGGTGTAGCTCAGTGGTAGAGCGTTCGCTTTGCATGTGAAAGGCCCCGGGTTCGATCCCCGGCACCTCCAGAAAATACATTAGTGTATTCTTTTTAAGCCAGATTAGTTGAAGTTTGAAAACCTTGTGGTGGTGCTGCAATAATAACACCAGCCTGTGGATCAATGTGGGAGAGATAGTAATGTCTCCCCGAACCTTAATGGCTACCCCACTTTAAGGTGGACATAAACCAGGTATACAGATACATATGTTGAACTTTTGAACACTTGCCTATTTCATATTCAGTGCCAGTTTGTTTCTAGGGAAATAAGAGATTGAGGAGTTACCACAAATACCTCAAGTCAAACAAGTTAAGACATAATGATAGGTACCCACCAGAAAGCCTCTCCAGCCACCTTACTTCATCCTTATTAGGTGCCCTTTACAATATGCAGAGAATACGGTGGCAGTATTCTGCCAATCCGACCACTGATGTGCAACCTGCTTTGCCCCACAGTAGCGTATTATTTTGTTGAGGAAATCATGCGGGCACTTTTATTATTGCCAACCTTACACTTTGAGTGGCAGTGCCTGAGGCAGACAAGACGGGGACTGCAAATCTGCACTGCAATCCCTAGGCACGAGCTGCCACTGAATCAGGTTATGACCACCAGCACTCAAGTGGTGTTTGTCAACACAAATGCTTCTAATATATTGGTACAGAACCAGTTTAATTGAAATCATTATTTTCAGATTCCTTCTTGGTCCCTTAAAAAGTACTCCACTGTCCCTAGATTGAAAACCCCAACATGACAGGAAATTAATATGGGATAGTTAGGAAAAGAAAATAGATTTTTTATAAATTTTAATACCAAACCATCAAAAAAATATCTATACACAATTTTACCTCACGGTAACACAAACTATTGTACCGGCTACCCTGTCCACCACTGGGCTATAATTGAACACACCATCTCACCTCACAGAACCACTTCCCACGCTCTTTGTTAACGAACCTTGTCATACATATTACACATCAATAGGCATCAATTCATGCACCAGCAAACAGTACTGGCGCTTACTTTTTAAGGTCTCATACAAAATATACTTAAAGAACACTTACATCATGTTGAAATTATTTTGTATATCGACATGAACTGCAGTAAGACTGGAAATAAATAAACTTTGTGTATGTGAACATTTTGAAAATAAAAGGAGAGGAAATGTATATATATTCTTTCTAATCACAGGATATTGTAATAAGGAGCCGGCCAGGAAAGGCAGGAACGACAGAAATAAGGCACTAATAAGATAAGGCAAGAATTAAAAGTGCCATGGAAGGGAAATGGATAGATGAAAGAAGCTGTTTAAGCAGTTCATTGAAGTGGTAGGTAAGTGGTCGACTCTATTGTTAGATTTATTTATCTATTTATATACTTAGAAAATAACAATCAGGGTTCAGGGAGACTTTACTCTCCCCTCTCCTTTTGTGCCTGTCTTTTCGTGAGAGAATACAGAGGAGGGGCTTCCCATGCTCCATCTAATTTGCTTACTTGTAAAATCCATAAACATGAATGAACTTTAGTCATTCAAGAATTTAGAATGAGAATTTCAACCATGAACTATAAGAATCAGATGTTCCATTGTACAATGGAAGAAAAAAAAGTGTTAATATAAGCACTGCAATAAAAATGTGAAAGATGCCACTGCTGAAAATGTGTACAATTAATTGGAAGACAACCTAACCTGTCATCCCAAGCAGTAGTGAAGACTCAAAGGACAGACACAGAAGACAATATATCAAGGACAGAATTTTGTAGTAGGATAAGTGAGGACCCAGATGAAAGGATGTATGACTAAAAAGATACAGCTTGTGACTCTTCTTGTGACTCAACTCTCTTGGAAGGAGATTCTGGAGGGAATGGTGTCAGAGATAAATGGAAAACCTCAATATCATGTTTGATGCTAATTCCTTTCCAAGGAGCATCCAACAAGGCTATCCAATTTATACTGGCAATCCCAAGTAGAAAACAGCACTGACAAAAATATTATATTCTGTAACAGCCACGTGGTGGACTTATCACAACAGTGTGTAAAGAGTTTCTTCTTGGACCTAAGGTTTTCATTAAGCAGCCCGTGCTGTGACAGGCTGCTGCGTCGCAAGCGTAGGAGTCAGATGAACACAGCATTGCTGATGACCAATCTGAAAACAAATCAAAGTTCAATACATCCACTTAGGAAACAAACCAACTATTCATCCATTTGGAAATTATGTTTAGTATGTTAATCCATCTAGCTTGTGATGCCTCATGAACGTTGTCCAAGGGAATGGCCACAGCAGAACAGCCTCCACCACTCGCTTCTCTCTCATCTTTAACTTTTCTTCCTAAGTCTTCAAATGTATCAAATTTTTCTTGCATTTATCATTTTCTCTAGCACATTCATTAATAAATGGATCTCTCTCCTCTCACTGCTTCCCTAACTCCCTTCCATCTACCATGCATTCTCTTTCTTCTTCCCCCAATTTCACCCACACCACTCTCTCCATTACACCTAAAAATACATTTTCTAAAGGTCTCTAAAACCTCGGCATTTGCATCATCATTCCCATTCATCTTTCAACACTTCACTAATCATTTGCTTGTGTTCCTCTACTGTGCCTTCATCCCTAAGCCTGTTGACTCTAAGTCTCTTCCTCTCTCCATTCATCCCCTTTCTGAACTTCCATATGCCAATCATTTTCATTAGTACTGCATAATCTTCTAATCTACTTGATAAACCCATTTGTTCTCAGTTATATATCACATCAAAAAACAGATGAGGACACACTCACCCTACAAGGATAAGCCTTCAGCGTAGTGACGTGGAGAAGTGATTTTCCCGACTGAAAAGAAAAGCAAAAATCAAATACCAATCTATGACAAGTTGTGTATATGTACTTAATTTCACATAAACAATTGGTTGAGTAATCTCCTCCATTTGTAACCGTCCTTCCTTCAATACCTTTCGACGTACATTTGTTCTTGCGCTTGGAGGCAGTGAGAGCCTTCTTGATCATGGTCCAATCATCCACTATATCAGGTTCACGGAGCATATACACAATGTACGGTCCAGCCACTGTTGTCGGTTTCTTCCTCTTGCGATCTGTGGAGGTAGTTGACCCTTGCTGGGACAGTGCCAGGGGGAAGAAACAATAAAAATGCTAATGATTATTTAATTAATGACTATACTCTTTTATTTTTTATTTATTTATTTTATTATTTAACTATGACCAAATATCAGACTTACTAAGAATGGTGAAGAGGTGTTGTTAGTATGCTGTGATATAATAATGAAGTTTCAGAAATTTGTCCGTTGCTTCTGATATCCTTAAAGGGAAGTTTGTAAAACCGAGGTATGAGTGTATTCTATTTTTCTATTCTATAACCTCATTCCACCCAGGAATAAATCACAAGGAGATGGCTGGGACAGACAAGCCTCCACCTCTTATCTATACACTCCATCCTCAAGATAAATAAAGAACAGTTTAGCGACACAATCTCGCAAATTTCCCTCTATCTAAGAATTACACGAGTAGTAGATAAGTTATTACTTGTCTATGTCTGCGCCTCTTCCTGTGTAGGTTTTGTTCCGCCCAGACCTGGCTCGTTACATCCACGTTGTTGCGGTCTTCCTCCAGTCGCCGGATTTTATCTTCGAGTTCACTTTCTATAGAATCCCATAGCATCACCTTCTCATTCTGCTGATAGGGAAGGAGAGTTAGATCCTGACTCGTGTTGACAGATGAAGTGTAGTGAAAAGTATTAAGAAGTTCCATGATTAGAAAATATGAGAGGGATGAATGGAGGGAAATGTGTTGACTGTACAATGTTTTCCCTCTCTATGTGGGATAAGCATACTCAAGGTTATGATAGCAGTGCCACATTTCCTAAAGCACATGAATAGAACAATGAAGCTGATAGTACAAAATGGGAAAGCCTCTTATACAAGGATGGACTTAATACATCAGAAAAATATGGTGTAAGTAGACAATGAGATCTACAACTAGGATTTATTTCCTATACAAGAGATAAAGAGGGAAGGAGAAAGAGTAAGAATCACCCTGCCGCTGACCCTCCTTCACCTCAAAGTTTTGTTGTGAGGCAGACTTCTCAGCCTCATATTTGTTGGTGATGTTCTGCAACCGGAACTGACGAAGAACATGAGCCACCTCCAGCCTGACACGGCGACCATCCTGTAGCTCTTCCAGCGGGATGAGGTACTCGGCAGCCTCACCCACCCTCACCTCCTCTAGCTTGGCCTCCACTTGTGTCACCCTCTCCCGATACAACCTGAGGATCGAGGGAACTGGTAAGGAGTGTGGCGAGAAAAAGAGGAGATATATTGCTATGGTATGGTAGAAGAAAAATTTGAGGAATGCTGGTGTCAAAGGAAAATGGGAGATCTGAGAAAGGGTAAGGAAGGAAAACTTGAAGGCTAATGTCAATTGGAATCTGATAGGAGTGATATACTAAGGAAAAAGATGAGTGTTGGTGATAGGTGAGGAGAGGTTGGGTAGCTTGGCAGTAACTATAAAACATCAAGGAAAGAAAGCTAGCTGTTTCATTATAAAACACACATTTATTTATACTTACTGTTCCCGGAGGAGTGAGAATTGTCGCTCTAAGTCAGTGAGATCTGTCAGGTACTCGCCGCGTCTCCTGTCACATTCCTCCTCATCCAACTCTGTAAGGAAAAAAACATTAAAGTAATACATGAAAAATATATAAAAAAATAGTGTTGGGTTAAGTTAGATTAGGTTGAGTTAGGTTATTATTTCACATTGGTTTTAATATATCTAGTGAGGACCAAACCATTTTTTTTTTCCTGGATTTGATGCATTTTTTCATTAATCTTAAATTTCCTTAACTAGATTTACACTTGGCTTACTATTTTCGCATAAACTAACTAATAGATTTGCACACAGTTAGGTTAGGTTTGGTTTTCTTAAAAAATGTAGAAAAAAAATTCATAATGATATTTTAACAATTACATCAACAATAAGACTTGCAAATTTATGAAAAAATACATATACCCTTGAGCAAGACGTACTTAATCATAAATTTACTTTCACTAATAGCAAACAATTAGAACTAGTGATAAAATGAAAAATAAAAGTAAAATAACGTAGATGAGCTGAAACTGAATTAATACCTTATAACTTAAGTACAATACCTATATATAGAATTGTCTCCAAACATTTCATTGCAAGTATAGATGAAAACTTGCATCCACTCACCAGACGAGTCATCGGATTCTGTTCCATCTGAGGATATAGACTCGTCGAGAGAACTGCGGTCGCTGTCTGAGTCTTGGTCGTCCTCGTTCTCTGTGTCGTGGTCCTCCCGCTCATTGTCTCTGGTCCGCTTGACGCCCGGCATTATACTGTGTCGGGCAGCGTCCCTCAGCCACGGCGTCGCCACCTTGTCACTCCCGCCTCCCCACGCCCTTCTCACGTCTTTTCTGCCTCACCACGCCCGGCACCAGACACCCAGAGTGGACAGTAACATTAGAAGACACATGGTAGTCGTGGAAGTAGTACAGTTTGGCGTCACACACGTGAAACCGTTACTCCCGCCAGATCGAAGCCAGTGTTGTTGTGGTGACGGAGGTAAACACACACACCTTCACCAGCCCATGGTTCTTATTTACAACACTACACATAATATATTATTGTGTTCGATTATATTTTGTCATGTTCTTCATATAAACTTTATAGACTAAATTTCAGAGTTTTAAAATATGTATGTATTATGGCTTTCAAACTGGCTAATAAACAACCGCGACAGCTTCGACTTTCGGCCTTACCACCGAGGCACCGACCGGCGACCACTGTCCGCCAGAGGCAAGACTCATTCTCACGGTTTACGCTCATTTCCCCCACATGTCAACCTAACCTGTTCTGTTTTTTTTTTTTTTTTTTTTTATTCATCTGTTTGTTATATCGTTGACAGGAGTTGCCAATAACTTGGCGTTAAGGGTTAAGGCAGACCTCCTGTGATATCAAGATCAAGTCACCAGTGGCATCAAGATCAAAATCTAGATCATTTAGTGAGTGAGCGAGTGACATTTCAGGAGTATTGTGTTATGTAGAACCTTATGACAGCACGTTGCTGCCGTCCAGAAGGAATGAAGTGTACCTGAAGAACAAGAAAAGTTAAAAAATCAGGCACAAGTAAGACGTCCTAAGTAATAGTCGGAGAACAATGGGTTCTGCACGCAGATTGCTGACGATTCTACCGCTTTTGAGCCTACCTAGGGTACCTGCGGCCCAACTTATACAGGATAGCCATAGCAAGCCTGCTGCAAAAATTGGTAAGCTCCATCCTCAATGGTAAGAATTCTAGGTAAAAAAATTTTTCTTTAACCATTTTCTATTTTGGACAAAGCTATTTTTTTCTGATAGATTTTGGTGTGTTTTTAATTAATCTGATGTTTGTTTGTTATGCCGTGCATATATATATATATATATATATATATATATATATATATATATATATATATATATATTTATTTATTTATTTATTTATTTATTTATTTATTTATTTATTTTTTTATTTTTTTATTTTATTATTTTTTTTTTATTATTTTTTTTTTTTCCAATAAATGGAAGGTGAAATTTGCCCCCCCCAAAAAAAGTCAGATTGGTAAATTTGCAGTTTCAACCACTACACACGTAACTATAAACTGTTTCAGGGTCTAGATGACACTGCTAGGAGCATTTCTAGCCCCATATTACACTGTCGAAAACCTATACTAAAAGGGGGTCTGCGTCCCCCTGGATCACCCCGCTCTGACACTATTCTAAACTAACCGAACCTAACCTGAAACTCCAACCTGGACCCCCTCATCCTCCTTCCTCTAAGACACTGTTTGAACACTACCACAAACCTATCCAAACCGGCGCCTCCCCTGGACCCAACCTCATCTGGATCCCAGCTAAGATTGAGGTAAATCTTTGAAACTCCGTTCCGATCTTATTATTAATTTTCGACAGTGTAATATGGGGCTAGAAATGCTCCTAGCAGTGTCATCTAGACCCTGAGACAGTTTATAGTTACGTGTGCTGTATTGGTTGAAACTGCAATAATACCGTCAGATTAATTCAAAACCATCAAAATCAATAAGAAAAAAATTGTTTTAAGTAAACCTAACCTAACTAAACCTAAACCTAGCCTAATCTAACCTAACTAAACCTTATTAAACTTAACTAAATCTAACCAAATTAGACTAAACTTAACCAAACCTAACCAAAAATTGAGCCAAGTTTACCTTACCAGAATTAGCGTGGGGATAGAGTTCACCAGCACTCTTTAAAAAGTGATGAACTCTTTCATCCTTAAAGTGCACTCTGTTAAATAAGTATCTTGCCAAGTACTTAAAGTACATTGGCACCTTATTGCCAGAGTGCAATACCCATGCCTTAGCATCACGCCAACAGCGTTCAATGTTCTGTGTGTCTTTTGAACAATAAAAGTTTAGATCTGAGGGCTTCTAATTACCGGCCTTACAGCAGGAAACACAGTTAACAGTCCTCGGAAGGACGCCTTGGCCTTTGAAGCACTCTAAAGAGCTTTCTTCTTCCCTAGGATATATTTTTTTTATCAAATCAAGAAAATTCACAGAGCTCACACGCCATATTTGAACTGAGCAGGGATACTTTGAAAGTCATGGGCGATATGAAATAATGATATATGAATGGCTCAAGAAGTCATGTGACTACAAGACAATGGATGTTATTGGCTATCATGGCATGTTAGATCGAACCCTGCTTAAGTCATTAAGGAGTTTTCACTTACAGGGAGTGGGTACTATCCCTTTTGAGCAAGAGGATAGCAGTGTTATGTGTGAGAGCCTTACCCATAGATCCTAATCTATGAGCTTTAAGCTCTTTGAAAAATGGTAATGGCTGGTGAGGGTAATAGTGGTGAATTATGACACATTAAAGTAATTCCTCATAGTTTACCAACACACGTAACTAAAGGAGCATGTAGTGCTTGTAAATCTTGATACTCTGTATGCCAGAGGAGCACAGTTTACCACCACAGTCAAAATTATGGTTGGGGCGTATATTTCAGAATTTTTATCATAATTGCTGTTTGAAGGTACAAATCAACAGGGTAATCACTGCAAACAGTAAAAATAGATGGATATAGATTGATTGATTTTAAAAATGGTTATGAATGCTAAGCATGCAAATAACAGGCTTTCTCTGTACCCTTGTTGCATTAGTCACATAAATAGGTCAAGAAATTGCGGAAATAACAAGCCCATGATTTTTGCCTGATACATTTCCTTTTTTCTCAGCGGTTATCGGGGGAGGCATTGGAGGTACTGCCACAGCCTACTTCCTCCATGACCTCTTTGGGGACGAGGTTCTGATTGACCTCTATGAGTCAAATCGTGTAGGTGGCCGGCTGGCAACACTCCCAGTGGGAGATAAAAAATATGAGGTTGGCGGGTCTGTCATCCACCCATCCAACCAGTACATGAAAGATTTTGCCGCTCAATTTGGTGAGTTTTTTTTCTTTTTTGTTCTCGTTCTCATGAAACTCCAAAATAACTTGCTCTCTCTCTCTCTCTCTCTCTCTCTCTCTCTCTCTCTCTCTCTCTCTCTCTCTCTCTCTCTCTCTCTCTCTCTCTCTCTCTCTCCTTTTTTATCATGAGATATAAGAAAATGTTTTTGTTTTTCAGGAGCAGGAGTTAATGTTCCTTCTATGATGACATCATTGATATGTTGGACCAGGTGTCATTAGAAAGGGAATTAAAATATCGACAAAAATTTGTGACAGAATTTTAATTGAGTGTTTTGTTGTTTCTTTTCTAGCTTTAAGGAAAATAATTGTTTTTTATAGGTATAGTCTTTTTTAAACCATATATTATTACATTTTCTTCTCAACTGCATTTCTGATTATGTTTTCTTTTGTCCTAATTACTTTAATTACTTTTTTTTCCCACGTTCTCTTTGTTCCATTACTTGTTCAAATATTTCTTTGAAACTCATTTTCTTTCTTTTTTCTTTTACTTCTCTCCAGTTCTTTATTTAATTTCTTCTTAAAACTCTTGCTCTGCACCTCCTTGTATTTTCTTTGAGTTCTAATTTTCTGTCTTCAATTTCTCAATCTCCTTCACCCTCTCACGTTCTTGAGATTGTCAATTAAATTTTTCAACTCAATCCTTTACTTGTGCCATTGAGTAAAATTAATCAAATACAACATTTTCTGAACTGATTCTTTGCATCCATTAATCTCTTCCTTTACTCCTCTCATCTCTGTCCTTGTTCTTCTCTCTTAACTCTCACTCCTATTTAGTAAGAGACGGGACCTCTTTCCAATAGCTCAGACCCTTTTTACAACACTATGTAGGCTTGTTTACATCCATCAACTGGCGCCATTGTGTGTGTCTATTGCCTTTTTTATACAGAGAAAATACATCACACGCTCACATTTCAAAAATTCAGACTCATTTCTTCTGAATATTGAATCATGTAACCATCTTGCTTGAGCAAAATGAGACAGTACATATATATGTAAACAAAATTGGTGTTTTAAACTTTTAACCCAACTAATAAAGGAGCTCTCCACTATTTCTCTCATATACTTTTCATTGACAGGTCTCTCCCATGTCACCCAGTGCCCGCAAACTATGGGTCTCTTCAATGGGGAGGATTACGTTTTTACCTCTAGCAGTGTACCACTAATTGACTTCGCCAAGCTATTTGCACGCTATGGCTGGGATGTTTACCGCTTACAGAAAGTACCAGCTTCTGTTCTCCAGGATTTTATGAAGTGAGTTATTGGTGGGGAGTTAAGGTTAATGGTGTAGGTGGAAGTTTGCTGAAAGAAGTAATGCTTTTATAAGAATGTAAAGTCATGTATCAGCATAAATGGAAAAATGAATGGAAGTTTTGGAATATAAGGAGTGTCAGTCCCCTTGGCTGCTTAACATTTATATATATATATATATATATATATATATATATATATATATATATATATATATATATATATATATATATATATATATTACCAATACAGAAAGGGGCAAGACACGGTGACGTCATTTCTCCTAAACTCTTCATAGCAGTTTTAGAGAAAGTTTTTAAGAACTTGGAATGGGAAGATAAAAAGGAATTCAGATAAATGCTGAATGTATAGATAATATTTGATTTGTTGATGATATTGTGCTAATTAGCACATCAACAGTTGAACTACACAGATGATTTTGCAATAGCAAAGAGAAACCCAGAAAGTGGTTTTGAAGATGAATATGAAGAAAACTAAAGTGATGCTCAACCATCACAAACCTGACTTTGAAATTCAATTAGATGAAGTTATAGAATGTGTTCAGGAAGACATTTACTTCTACCTATTTATTTAGTCTCTGACACCTTATTCCTTCTGGGGATGTCCCCAAAAAGGGATAGCCATGGCAGAAGACATAGAATCTCTCCCTATCCACATGCTGCCTCCGTGCTTGCCTAATCCTTCTCCCTCTATTAGTAACTTTCATGCATGTACTCCTTTTCCCTATCCTTCCATCTTACAACGGCCTTCCTATTCTCCTTGGACCCTCAGTTTCACTCGTATAGTTTCTTCAAATGTACTTATTGCATTTTTTTTTTTTTTTTTCCTTCCCTGATACCCTTTGAGATAACTGGTTTGTCAATCTCATACCATTATGCCTTATTTATACCTCACTTATTATGATACTATCCTGTGGAAAGTAGTCAGAGTTTTAAAAATTTAATTATCACTACAACCAAGTGCTACCAGTCACCTTTTACTTCCTTTCATTTCTTTCCCGTCCTTTTATTTATTTATTTTTTCATCCCTCTAATTCTTCCTGCAGGATCTACAGGTTACAGCATGAGGGCCAGGCATTCAAGGACGTGGCATCACTGCTGTCAACAATTAGCAAAGAGATGTTAAGGATGACACAGATGTCAACTTTTGACTGGCTGAGTGAACAAGGCCTCAGTCCATTGACCATCAATGAGCTGGTGATGTCAGTGCTCCAGTGCAATTATGGACAGACTCCAGAAATGCATGCTTTTGTTGGTAGGTGTTATTGGTGTTTACCTAACATACTTTAATCCTAATATATTGTTGGTGTTCCCTTGATTCATTCATATATTATCCATCCCTTGTGTAAGAAACTGGCTGGGTGGGTGGGTGTGTGTGTGTGTGTGTGTGGAAATTGGGTGAACGTGTCATGGTTTCAGTAATTAGCGTGCTTTCCAGATCGATATATTTTAGTTGTTTTGATAATGAAAAGGTTTGAGTCAAAAATGTTCTGGTACTGAAAAATACTGAGTACCAAATAATCTGGTGCAGAAATGGCTTGGTGATGAAATGTATTGAGTACCAAACACCTGAGTATCAAATGACATGTAACCAAGGTGTAGGAATTAAACTAGCAAGGAGGGAGTGTATGAATAGGAAGAGGTAGAGGCTCTTCTGCCATCCCGTTGAGGGACGTTGCTGGAGGGAAAGAGGCATCAGAGACTATAGATAGATAGCTAGATAAAATAATGTTTTGTTGATGTTTTGATGAGAAACGAAAGACAGTATCACAACAACAATAATATTACTTACTTCTACCAGGACTCGTTGCCTTGGCTGGAGCAGACAATAGCCTGTGGTCGGTGGAGGGTGGCAACAAACGTGTCGCTGAAGAGCTCCTCAAACACTCGCGTGCCTCACTGCTGCCCCGCCTTGTGACTCAGGTGGCTCCTAGCGTTGACGTTCCTGGCAAGTTTGTGGTAAGTTCCAGTGACATTGCAGTAAATGCTTATATGTAGGATGTTTCCTTTCAATTAATTTTGTTATATAATTAAGACTGATTATTTACTTCACTAATTATTCCTTTTATCCTTACAAATTGTTACTAATATCTATATCTTTATACAGTGGAGTCTCTTTTGTCCAAAATTCTTTTAACTGAAATATGCCATTAACCAAAAGTTTTACTCATACATTCTCATTTCGTTTAACTGAAACAAATCTTAAATATAGTAAAAAAATTCAATGACGATGCACTTGCTTCATGTCACTAGTGTTAAGACATAGTTACTCAGCTAGTTACCATGGCTAGCCACGGATTTTGTCCTTTTGCAAAGTATTGCCCCTCTGCCTAATCCAGAGAAAACATGACAGATAGCCACAGCTAGGTGTAGATGGCTGGTAATGTTTCCCTGGGCAGGTAATGCAACTGAACATCTATAGTATGCTCAGAGATATTATAAGTGAAACTAAATTATATATAGATTTGAAATATGAATATCACAAAAAGTATTGGAAAGAATAACAATTGTTTTGGAAAAGTTAACGATAAGCAACTGTACACTAATAATCGAAATCAACTATACACTCGCTTGACCATAGGAGCTTCATGTATTGTAGACATTCTGTGTCACTCATATTCTTCATTTTCCTTTCGTACCATTTTGTTTGTAAGTTTGCAAACTAATTGCCAGTGTCAATGCAGCCTGGGCCAGTTGTGTGCTTTCATCGTCCGTTGATGTTGTTATTTTGAATCAGGTATTAGGATCAGCCATGACTGAAAGGCTGGTTCCATCTTCTAATGTGACCAATTGACAATCCTGGTCACCTATGCCTGTGAATGGTCTAAACCAGTGGCGGACCCTTAATTCTGAGATTTCCCCTCTACACTATCTTTTAAGATAGGGCACAGTGCGTAACTTTAAGAGACAGAAAAGTAAAATTAAGGCCAGCCTAGGTGTTGCAAAATTTTTTTTAGTGGCAATGCTAATGCATCTAAAAGGTTACTAACGAACTATTCTGCAGCCAATCACCTTGTTGCCTTGATGGAGTTCTATCTTGAAAAGTGGATAGAGCGAAAGTTCAAGGAATGGGGAAGTAGCAATGGTCCTCATACAAGAAAACAAGCCCTCGTTCTCTACAATACCCTCATTAGAAAGAACAAAATAAAAGATTCGCCACCCTTTGCTGCTTCTGTTGGATGGTTTGATAAATCTAAGTAAAGGTTTGGCATAAAACACGATCTTTACCAGGAGGAGCTTTCATCTGCAGACACACTTGCTGCTAATTAATTTCCTCACCTACACACCTCATTATTTTCTCACAGCTTGGTTTATTATTAATTCTTCTAATAATAGATATATTATATGATTTGTTTGTATTTTAGATCTCAAAATAACACTCGGAAGGGCAAAAATAGGTGAAAATAGAGACGGCCGAAGTTTTGGCACCAATTACAAATTTTTCCCATAAGTTTATGTATCTATATCTAACGAATTCGTATCTAACGCGTTTTTTTGGCACCAATTATTCGTTAGATGGAAAATTTTACTGTATACACTTTTTTCTATTTTATTTAAATAGA